>CM076577.1:1323358821-1323507509 GCA_034641835.2 Pinus albicaulis
GCCTGCGGGATTTTATTACATGTATGCAAAGGACTGAAAGCCCTAGACTCTAGGAATAAAGACTCTTTTTAACGAAACTAATCATTTATGACCATGAACTTCAGTGATTTTTGAGGAATTTTAATTAGCCCTGCAGGTACAATCATGAGGAAACACAAGAAGACCAGACCCTCTCGTCAGCCAATGGCATGCCCCTAGCGAAATGCAACAAACTGGAACGAGCGAGACACCTAAGAATGATATGCAAAAAGTGAAAAGATCTCTGACGGAGGGCTGTAAGGACCGAATCTAACATTGGCTCCAATGGGGGATGGTGGCTCCAAGGAGGTGCCAAGAACTGCAGATCTTTGGGAGAGCAGACAGTGCCTCCATCCATTGGGCGATGGAATCATTATTTGAATGGATAACACAAAACCTTTGACACATTTATTGAATGAAAACTTGACTGAAAACTAACTAAAAATTGACTGAAACTTGACTCAAACTGACTCAATGGCAAACTGAAATAACTTGAAAAGACTTACTCAACAGACCAAACACAAATGACTCATGACTAACTTAAAACAAGAATTTACAAAGCTTTTGGAAAAAAGGCAGCAGTCCATCAATATTTGGAATCATGATGACAACCACCTGCATACTAATGAAATATGTACAATCATGTATAATTGGCTTTCCAATGTAACCAGTCAAGCAGATGCCTTGCTGACTGATTCTTCTGATCAAATCTAATGGTTAATAATACAAACTGATAACTGGGCATCAAAAAACATAATTGACCATGATCTCCTTCATCACTGAACACTGCAATAACCACCTTTACTGCTGACTGTAACAATTTTTCCAATGGATCATGAAAAACATGAAGATTTACCTCCTGCTAAAAGAACATGGTGTCCTTTTCACCTAATTCTGATCTGTCTTCATCATGTACTTCAGTAAAAGTATGCTCCTGTGCTTCAAAAAACTCTGAACAAGTAGATGAGCATATCTCCTATTGTAAAAACATTTCAACACATGAAACATATGAAGAAGAATCTGAATGGAAATCCTGAATGTTCTGATCTTCTACAGTCTGAAAATATGGTAGGTCATCTTCATATGATAGGATAGCCGGATTTTCATTACAGTCATCAATCATGAGAAAATAAACTTCAGCTGATTATTGACGCTCAAACATGATATCTCTATCATCTACCATAAATTCATCCAAAAGAACTATTTCACTTACTTGAATGAAGATCCCATCTTGTTTTTCATGAACTGACTGAATGGCTTCTTTCTGAAGGCTGTGTTCTAATGAACTGAAAACATTTGAATCCATACCTTTGTTTTGTTCTTTCTAGATGATCTCAATAGCAAAATTCTCCTTGATGGGTTTCAGCACAAGATATGCTTGGTCATCACAATCTGAATGTAGATCTGAAATAGATGGCTGGTCATTATCACAATCTGAAACTGAAACTTGAGTTCCCGGCATGTTGTCTTCTTCTGTGGGCAGATATAAAATGAAACTTTCTCTTTCATCACTTTCAGCCATATAGACCTCTTCAACCTGCTGATCTATAAAGTTGCTTACAGGACTGTCATCCTTTTCAGAAAAGGAAGAAGTTCCACCATCACTTTCTTGACCATGTGCACACTCCAGATCTGCGTTAACTTGAGCTGGAACATGACCTTTCAATAGCTGATCTATCTCATCTTCAGTCAGAGGGGATAATGCTTTATGTTTTCTTTGGCTCAAACAATGATTGTCTTCATTAATTTCAAGTGAAGGAGTATACAGATTTTCCTCATACTGCTGATCCATTTCATGTAATTCCGGTTGACTATCAAGATGCAACATTCCTTCATCTTCCACTGCACTAAAACCCTGATCCTGCTGCAAATTTTCATGATCGTCTTTATGCTGCTGAAATGGATTTTCATACAGGGCTTCCATGATCTCATCATCCATAAAATTATCATCTTCATAATATTTCTCAAGGCTTTCAATAAAAGTAGAAGCATGTTTGCAATAGTCATGAACTAAATTTAATGATGGATAAGATACCTGATATCTTTCAATGAATAAGGCATGAAAATCCTTTAAACAGTAAATACAAACCAGCGGAAAATTTTCATACCAAGACTGAGCTTCACCTTCCAGAGTGGCTAGGAATATCTTCATCAAGAAATCTTCAGGAAAATCCACTTTTAACTTTCGAATATGCATGTGAAATCTAACCAAATGTAAAGCAGCATCCTTCTTACCATCATTGTTAAACGTAGGCAGATTCCTTGAACAATCTACCTTGGGCATCTTATTCGGAAAACCTGGAATGTGATCTCGGCTCATGGGAGCATATCTTCTCGTGATTCGGTCCATCTTGAAAATATCACAGCTACTGATCTCCCTGTAGTGAAGTCACCATGAAGCATCGATTTCTGGATTTGTTCAATGAATGAAGTCGCCAAGTGAATGATTTCAGCCTTGCGATGTCTGACCGTTGTTCACCATCAACGACCAGATCTGAACTTGATACACGTACTGGGGCAATTTACAAGTTAAATGCTACGATTACAAGTTAAACCGGAGATCGACTGAAGCAGCGTTTATCTACTTCGCTGATGCATAGCAACAGCGTTTCGAAGGCTACCTGGCGTGACTTCAGACTCCGTCTATAACAAGAAAACGTTTTGAGTTTCTCCCCAGTATGGTCACCACTATGTTAGCGCTCAAATCTACCTTAGGCTGAAATAAGGTAAAACTCAAGGCTACATCAAACCACGCTCAGCCTCGTAGCTAGCCCTACGAGGACAGGAGAGGGCTCTCTCCGGGTCTATCTCAGCAAAAGGTCTTCAAAGGGGCTGAGATGACTTATAATGAATACTGATTTTAGGCTAGTAAAGAGATAGGAAAGTTTGATTTTGATTTTTTTGGGTTTTTTGTTGAAAAAATGGGAAAAACAATTTTGGGTCCGGGGATAAGGCCAGATCTTTGCAGAATTCGAGTTGGGGCAAGGTAGGAAATAGTCTTGATGCTTTTGATTGAGTATATGGATGGATCAGAATGAAAAGGACCTGAAGAGGGCGAGGGTGAACATGGATCCTCTTCAAACAGGCGAAAACATGTAAAACTAAACAAATTCAAAGGCAGAGCACTGAAATCAATGGATTCAACCTCATTTACTCATTCATTTAGTTTCAGAAGCATAAGAAGGGAATGGCATACATTAAACATGAAAGAACTTACAATAAACTGAGAGAAAACACCATCAAGAACTGAAAGCCACAAGAATCCCAACAAGTTATGCAAAACCTCTGATCTTTCCTTAGCCAAAATATGAAAAATATGTACAATAGTGTGCCAACATCTTCCCAAGAGTCCAACCTCTCCAACCTCTGAAAATGATTGAGAAATTACATCATATAGACCATCCTAACCCCTTCCCACACCTCTAAGGCTCAAATTCCTCCTTCTAGGAGCAGCTTCAACTAATTCTAAACAAGGAGCTAGAATATACGCACCCAAACAACTTGCCTCTAAAAGGAAGGAAACTGATTCTTACATTTGATTTTTAATTTTTTGGGAGTGAATCATCTAGAATAGGTAAAAGTGAGCCCAAGTTACATGCTAACCATAAAATTACATCAAGAAAACTCAAAAATTACATCCACAAGCAAAACTAGTCCAACTGGCCGAAATCCTCAGCTGGAAGGTGAAAAATTGACCAAAAATCTATATGCGTAGCGCGCCTGAGCCATATCCCTAGTGCGTCTTTCAGCCTACTTGTGGGGCACTTCCCGGCATCCAAATTGAGCTCATGATAGCTCGTTGGAAATCCCTGGATGTTGGCTATCCAACCCAAGTAGAATTTTACAATTTGGAGCTCATTTGCCCCTCCAAAACTTCATTCGCCTAGAAGTACTTCCTGCCGGTGCAAAAGGTGGCAGAAAGGTGGTTTTCATGGTGTTTTTGGGCCCTTTGATCATCCAGAACTTGATGAAATGCTTCGGCCATACTGGAGAATGCATAAATTACCATGAAAAACCCAAAAATATAAATTTTTCCTTCAGCAAGTGTCCCACTCATAAGCGAGCACGTCGACGCGCTACTCGTATGGCTGAAAAATCTGTTTTGAGACCAAAATATTTCAAAATGACAAAAATTTCTCTGAATTTGCTCAAATTTGGAGCGAAGACCCTCCATCATGTATCATGCCCATCCAACGAAGCCTCGGCCAAAATCTCGAGTGGATCAGGCCTCTTCCGCCGTTTTAGTGCACTGCTCAACCTCCTCTTTAGAATCTTCATTTTTGCCTTGCAGACGTGCATGCAAGCCCAATAATGACCTTTCATGTGATGAAGCATGTCTTTGTCTCTATTGGCCTTTGCCAAAAATTTCTCCAGATGAATGTTAACATGCGTGAGGCAAGAATCTCGATCAGTCGGTGTCATATCACTAGGTCTCTTCCGGGCCAATTGTCGATCCTCACGGATTCACCGCAACTCTAACAGTGTGTGCTCATCCTCTAGATGTTTGTTACGTTGCTCTAGGTAGTTTATCACCCACTGAGCCCTCTACAATTTCTCTTTTAGCGTGTCATTCTCGGCCTTTTTCTCCTGGATGATCTCTTTTAGTTTCGAGCTAGGAGAGCTCGCATCAACATCGATGAACGTGAAATCAGTGTCCAGGCCTCCTGAAGGGCCCTCATCATGCATGGGCCTCTTGCCCCTGTCCTAAAACTGTACCTGTGCTGAAGAAGAAGGCGAGACCCCTTCCACATCATGTGGAGATAATACTCGCTCTGCTGATGGAGTCAATGAGACCCTTTCCACCCTGGGTGGAGATAGTACTTGTCGTGTAGCTGCAAATAAGGCCCTGTGGCCTCGCTGGTATGTCACATACAATGGAGCACTGATATGCTCGATCTCAGGGATGTCCGGCTGATGTGAAGGCTCTCTCTCATCATGAACTACCTCGGGAGGCGGCTGTGGCGCTGTGAAGAAGTCACGGGAGATGAAATCCTCCCAAGTAATGCCCTACTGTGTCAACTGATGTACCACTACGATCTTGATCAGCGCGTAATGATATATACTTCTATGCTACTGTGCTGGGGTCTTCTTCTGTACAAAAATCATCATCCTCTCTATGTTGCGATACATGAAGTATGGAATGTTCATCATACGTACCCTGGTGAAATGCATCAACAAATGGACATGGTACGCATAGAGATGCGAGAATCTGACCTCGCAACTAAAATACCGAATGATGAGTTTCATCAATGGTGCAAACTCATCCTTCAGGAATCTGAAAGGAAAAACCCTGCTCAGGTGCCCCATAAACCCAGGTTTGATGTATGGCTCATAGTGGAATTTCTCTAACTGCTGACGTTTGTTCCATTCCTCTCCTATATTTGGTATCCCGGAGGCCTGAGCAATAGTCTCTGGTGACAGAATGAAATCTACTCCGGCGAGGTTTACACGGCCATCATGTAAATGTAGAACAAATAGATGAGCTAGTTCACGATGATGCTGGGTCTGTGAAATCATCTCACAGTATTGGAAACATGACTGACGCCGAAAACAATCCATTCCAAGCAGGCAAGCCTGCAATTGAGCCAAAGAAGTAGGCTCCTCCCTGAGATGCTTACCACCTTTTCCACTTTTGTGAGACCTCCGTGGCCCATTACCCTCTGCTGTGGAATCACTGTCATACTCCTGCTCATAAACTGAATCCGTCTCTGACATGGCTTTGAAAACAAGATGTCTGCAATATGTATGTTGATATAGGTGTAGTGAAGACAAAAGTTTCAATGTATGCTCAAAACCCAAATATGTCACATATGTATCAAAATATCATAGGAAAACAAGCCACTGTGGTGATGGCTCTGTCAAGTGGATTGGCATAAAACAGTCACTGCTTTGATCACAAGGGAATTTGACAAATGAGTAAAAAAGTGTAATGTAGTGTACAACCTTTGTAATGCTGGCTAAGATTTTTCAAAGAGAAAATGAGTATGGGACTGTGTTTTATCAATGGAGAATGGGAAACAATGTGAAAATGACCATAGTAAAACAATAGCAATGACAGTGGTAATATAATGGCGATGACAACAGTGATGAAATGGGAAACTGAGAGCGTGAGGGCCGTGACACTTTGACAGTAGATGTATAAACATATATATCAACAACACAAGCTTGGAAATCCTTCACAAGACCATCAACATGTCTTTCAAAACCCTAAGAAATGAATTTGCAATGAACCTAGGGTTTACACATTTCTCCTCATCAAATACTTGTTTCCCCACTTTGAAAACACCACAATCATGTTCAAAAATCACTTAACAATCGTGAAGAACTTACTTGCAAGCCGATTGAGGCATTTTGCATGAAACTGGACGCAAGGGCAAAAAATTTGGCTCTGAGACTATATGCGTAGCGCCCTTACCCAGTGCGTAGCGCGCTGCATGTGCGTAGCGCGCTTGTAAATTTACACATGCTGCGGAGGCTATATGCGTAGCGCGCTTTATATGAGTAGCGCGCCTCTTACACCTCTGGTCTTCAGTTTTGAAAACGAGCTTTCGCCCTTCTAACCTGCAATTCGACATTTGCTTTGGGAATATATGCAAATGGGATGTCTCCAATGCTTTATATGGATTGCAAAATATCTCATAAAAATCAACTTTGATTTAAATTTGCTCCATAACCCACTTTAATAATGTTTGGCACTTTGTCATTTGATCACTTAATACAATGTTGTCCTTTGGCTTTTATTATTTTTCTGAGTTTTGGACTGATGATACTTGGTTGTTTTTGCAGGGATTTGGCATTTGGCTTCGGCAAAGATCAGATGCTGCCTTCAAACTTATTATGATGAAAGAAATACACAATTATTACAAAAAATGAAATTTGACAATTTCTAGTTCCAAAACAGAGTTTTGGACTAGAAATGTCTTCAAATGTTTTCTGAGAATAAAAATATGAAATGAGAATCTTTTGAAACCAACCTCATGGCCTGCGGGCTTTTATTACATGTATGAAAAGGACTGAAAACCCTAGACTCTAGGACTAAAGACTCCTTTTAATGAAACTAATCATTTATGACCATGAATGAAATGACCATGAACTTCAGTGATTTTTGAGGAATTTTAATTAGCCCTGTAGGTACAATCATGAGGAAACACAAGAATACCAAACCCTCTCGTCAGCCAATGGCATGCCCCTAGCGAAATGCAACAAAGTGGAACGAGCGAAACAACTAAGAATTATATGCAAAAAGCGAAAAGATCTCTGACGGAGGGCTGTAAGGATCGACTCTAACAGGTGTGAGCTTAAAATTATTTCCATCGGAGTAGAAAAAGGGTTGTATTATGCCATGCCAAACCTCTTCAAAAAATTTCTAGTGTACTTTTGCGAGATAGATTTGTACTTTGGATGTTTTGTAACTTCAATGTTGAAGTAGTAATGAAGATGTCACAAATTTTTCGTTTCAAATCCTTATTCATCTCTTTTTTTATGGATGCAATATATCTTACTTTCTTCCCTTTCATTAATACATCATTTACATACACTACAAGATATATAATAGTTTTACCAACCTTATTTACAAACATAGTTGCATCATCAAGATTAAAGTGTTTGAGATTCACATTTCAAAAGATGCTCGATTAACTTTTCATATGAGTTTAGCAATGCTTGCGATTATCTAATAAGTTTGAACACTTTTTGTTCTTTTCCCTTCTTAAAATTTTTTTTTGGCTAATCCACGAAGGAATTATTTGATCCACCTACTCCATTGGCTCGAAGCACAATTCTTTAGGTTCTAGATTCTCGAGGTCATTTGTAACCCATAAACGATGTTTTTTTGACGTGTCAGGGAACTAGGTTGTATCTATAGGTAGAGACTAGGTAAATCTATATTGTTTAATTCTTAGCTAGACCTTTCCAATGGGCTACCGAGCAAGAAAATATTGTATGAAAAAGTTATGACCTCGAGAAGTTGGTGTACCAATTAATCCCAATGGGGTCCATAAGTGTTTTAGTGTTTCATCTCATGGGGTTAGGTTTTTGGATTTTTAGGGTTTCCTTATTAATGATAATGTTAAAAAGGGAATTTTGGCCTTATTCTAACTCATTACAGTGAATGCACATATCCATCACATTTATTCTCAGAGACAAACTACCACGAGTTAAGCTAGTTAGTTTTCATTCTACATTTTTATAGTTGGAAAATTTTCAATTTATTAATAGAAGAAAAGTTTCATTATATCTCTATGTATTGGTTATATATATGTATTTCATTTCATTCCCTTTAAAAATATGGATTAGTGGCATCATAGTGATCTTCTCTTTTTTTTGTTTTTTTGTGCACATCCCCAATGCGGTCATGATATAAGGAGTTAAGACTCAAACTATTTGATCCCTTCCAAGATTTTCCTCACTAACTCTGATGAACTACCATAATGGAAGAAAATGAAGATGATAAAATAGGAGATATTATTAAATTATTACTCGAGTAATCCCTCATGTGAAAAAGGAATGAGATGATAGATAATTTTTCCGAGATCATTCAACAAACCCAATAGGTGACACATCTTCATGAAGTGGCCACTTTGGTGTTAGAAATTAATTAATGAAGCAATGAAATTCACAAAATATTTTGGAAACACAAATAAGGAAATGCATAGAAGAAGAGAGACACATATATATATGTGGTTCACCTAATTTGGGCTACGTCCATGAAGAAACAACTAGTCCTTCCTTTTATATTATCCAACAAAATGAAGAGATGCAACCTACAGTAGATCCACCATAATTTCCTCTTTGATCTCACACAATATCCTCTCTCTTTTTTAGTTAGGTGGGTATTGGTGGCCACCTGCCTATTCCACCTAGACCTCGAGTTAGGTTCATCAGTTTCCTTCTTTATAGCAACATTTACTATTTTTAACAATTTTTTGGGTCCTGAATTTCTCCAGCAGTTTTGACCCCCTAAACGACACTTTTTTTATGCCCACAGTAGGCCTGTAGCCATAGGAAAGGGCATGTGGTAAATACTATAGTACTTAGAGAGATATTCGAAACAAGGTATCATACACACCAAACACAGATAATATGACCAAGTTACGAGCCTTAGAATTTGGTCACCCAAATTACCCCAACGCGGCCCACAAACTCTTAGTGTGCCATCTCATGTGGTTAAAGTTTTGGTTGTTTACGGATTTCTCTTGTTGTTCAATATTAAAAAGGTCTTTGGGCCTCATTTTAACACAGTTCATAGGCATGTAGCTGCCACATCTCTTCTCGGAGATAAGCTACCATCGCCCAAGCTAATTTATTTCGATTATGTCTCTAAGCATATTTCAGTTCTTTGATATAAATGAAATGAAGTGTTATTTCTGTTGCATCTATGTATTTATGGTTATATCTATATTATATGGTGTTTATGTTTAAGTTCAGATAAGTGGTATTAGAGCGGTCTTCTCTTTCTCTGCTTTTCTTTGCATGTCCCAAATGAGTTCAGGGTGTAAGGATTTAGGGCTAGAATTAGTTGAACCTTTGTAAGACCAGCCTCACAAACCCCAATAATCTCCCATGGCGGAATAAAATAAATATGAGGGAGAAGGAGATTCTTTCAAAATATTTCTTGAAGAATCCCTTGATTGACAAAGGAACTAAATGATTGAAAATTTTTCCTAGATCCTTTGGGAGATGCCCATAGGTGACACATCTTCATCTAGAAGTGACTCTAGAGGTGCGACTCTCTTCATGTTACAAGTAAACTTTGACATTCCCATATTTGGAGTCTAGATAGATGTAGACATTTTAGATAGATGGTTAAATCTGTTGGAAGGATTTTATTTATTTATTTATTTATTTTTCAGTTCATGATTTTTCCAATAGGGAAAATAATACTTTTGCACTCCTCAAAGTCACCCCCAAAGTCAAGAACTGGTTAGAAACCCACTGTGAACAGAGGGACGACATATAACCCTCATTGTTTTCAGCCACACCCACTTGGAATTCCTTCTTAGATGTCATCAAGGAACAATATTACCCTTTGGGGAGCTATGAGGACAAGTGCATACAATGGACCACATTGCGGCAACAAAGGGATAAAATTGTGCATGCGCTGATGAATTTGTTCCATACCCTGTGCAAAAAATTGGGTTTCAAAGATTGATAGAAACATTTGGTACCGAATTACCATAATTGTTTCCACAAATACATTTACGAGGAAATGAATTTCTTCGACATATCCTCTCTTGGTGCATGATATGGATATGCTACGAATATCAAGCATAATTTTAAACAAAAAGAAGATATACTTTGGATCTCTAGATATGAAGCAAAGGAAAGGGATCACCAAACTGCAGAAGAAAGGACAAAGCCAAGTAGGGGTGACTGAGCAATAATTGATGAAGCTACAAGAAAAGAATAACACCAAAAAGACAAAGAAGGAAACGGGAAAGTGGTGTGAGTTCCATAACAACCTCATTCACAACACAAGTGAGTTTCAAGCCAAACAATCACTAGTGGTCAACGTAAACGCTTCCAAATCAAATCCATGTTCCAAATCTGAGTCAGAACTCGACGAGGGGAATGACAAAGGGGAGAAGAATATTGACACAAAGCCCAGTACCATCGTTGCTACCAGCAAGATCTAGATGGATGATCCAGAAGAACCATAGGAGGGGGAGAGCCTCTTCCATTAGCAGATGTGGGTGAAGGGTTCTCCACTGAAATTCATATTCGATAGTGGGAGCCAAAAGAACATCATTTCAACATATTTTGTGAAGTGACTAGGCCTACCAACCATAACACACCCGCAACCATACACCATTGGGTGGATTCACCAAGGACAAGATCTCCTCATCAATGAGTAGTTTTGGCTTCCCTACAACATCAAGCCCTTCATAGATGAGATACTGTGTAATATTGCTCCTCTTGAAGTTTTTGATCTACTATTACGCGAACCATACTTGTGGAAGTGACTTGATGTGTATGATTCTAGGCCTGACACTGTTATTATTACTTTGGGCAATAAGTTATAAATGATACTAGACGTAGCACTGCCTATCACCATCTCTTGGATAAGTACGAAGAAATGCAAGAAGATTATTTCCAAGATCGAGAAATTTTATTTTCTTATGATTTTCCCTTACGGAATGAATAATATTGTGGCACAAGGTCATGGAGGAATACAAGGAAATCTTCACCTCACCCATAGGGGTACCTTTACACTGTCAATTCAAGAACTCCATTGATATGACTGAGGGCACACCGCTACTCAATGGATTGATCTATCAACACTCTATTATAGAGAATGATGAAATCAAGAGGCGAATTTAGGAGTTATTGTAGAAAGGGAACAATAGGCCAATTTCATCACCCTGTGGGAGCACAATCATATTGATACAGAAGAAGGATGACACCTTGAGACTCTATATTGAGTATTAGGTGTTGAACACCATCACCATCTGGAATAGGTATCCAATCACATAGATTGATGACCTTTTGGACCAACTTAATGGGGCCAAATATTTCATCAAGATTGATATAAAGTATAGCTATTACCAAGTACTAATCGAACACTCCGTTTTGTGAAAGACTACCTTCAAATCCAAGGAGGGCCTTTTTAAACTGCTGGTTATGAATTTTAGCTTAACGAATGCCACTATAGTCTTCATGAGGATGATGGACGATATATTTCGACGCTTCACTGACTCATTCGTGGTTGTGTATTTGGATTACATCGTGATATTTAGCTAGAGTTGGGAAGATCACCTCCACCGTATTTGACAGGTCCTCCAAACCCCGTGACAACACAAGTTGTGTGCCAATTTAGAGAAATGCACTTTTTTCATGACCCAAGTTCAATATCTAGGGTACATCATTGATGAGCAGAGTGTGCATGTGGACCCAGCCAAGATACAATTCATTCATGATTTCCCAGCCCTAACCAACCTAACATAGCTCCACAAATTTCTAGCTCTTGCCAACTTCTATCGTAGGTTCATTTTAGGATTATCTCATATGTTTTGGTCTCAATTCCAAAAGAAGGCATTTTTCGAGTCGAAACATCACTTCTGCTCTGCACCAGTGCACACGTTACCAAAATTGTAGCAACCATTTGAGATTGAGAAAAATGCATATGGCTATGAGATTGCTGCAGTTCTTTCTCAGCAGGGGCATCCAGGGGCATATCACAATGAGACACTTTTAGAAATAGTTTGAAAGTATCCCACCCATGAAAAGGTTATGTTTTCCATTATGCAGGCATGGCGACAATGGAAGCATTAAATTCTAGGGAAGGAATAAATCATCCATATAAACCACCGACCCTCGTAGTTCATACAGACAGAAGGGAAGTTGCAGAACAATCACCATTAGAAATGGTCCACATAACTACAACAATTCCATTTTAACATTAAGTACAAGAAGGGAAACACCAAATTTTTTTCAGATTGCCTCAGTCGACTCTCGGTCATGGCTCTGACCACTATGCTCGACTGTTGTAACTACGAGACTTTGGGGTGGCCGATTCTTTACAAGAGCGATCCAAAATTCAGAAACACATGCCAGAACCTCCTGGATAGAAAGAAAGTTCCAAAATATCAAATCCAGGATTAACTGTTATGCCACCTAGGACACCTCTCTGTTCCTTCAATTGAGCATGCCAATATGATTTAGGAGGCGCACTATAGTTTGGACGCAGGACATTCAAGGTAGACAAAAAAATGGCAGTATTGCAGAAGTATTTTTATTGGTAGAATATTTGACAAGATGTTGGGAAGTACATTATATCCAGCACTGCTTGCGGAATTTCAAAAATTACTATCAAGAACCAAGGCCTATACACTCATTTTCCTACTCCTAGTGAACCTTGGAAATCCATATCTATGGATTAAATGTTAGGACTTACTTCAACTAAGCATGGCAATGACTGTGTTTTCATGGTCATCGACATATTGTTTGAACAAATGTGGGTACCCTTTGGGATCCCACAGTCCATTATCTCATATCGGGACAACAAGTTCCTAAGTACATTTTGGCCAAGTCTCTGGTTAATGCTAGTTACCAAGCTCACTAATTCTATGACTTTCCACCCCCAAATTGATGGCTAAATAGAGGTAGTCAACAAGATGATCGAACACATTTTTCGCATGTGCAACTCAAATCATCAATGTGTGTGGGATGAAATCGTAGCCTATGTTGAGCATAGCTACAATAGATCTCTCCACAGCTCAACTATCCACAACCACTTTCAGGTGGGGTTTGGATTCCAGGCACTATGTCCCATTGATGTGGCCAAACCATTTGTAGATCCTTAGGTAGATTCAGTTCATGTATTGTCTGAAGCTCGCCAAGATAAAAAATACATTGAGCGCATTCAACACATCTCCTAGAGAGCCCATGAGATATTGGACACTGCCAATGCTAAATACAAGTAATGACATGATCAACATCAGGTGCCACCCAAGTTCTGGGTGAGCAACATAGTTTGGCTACATTTTCAAAAGGAGTGCCTCGTTGGGCCCATCGAAAGTTTCACTCACTCCAATATGGGTCGTACACCATCACCAAGGGGGGAAATTCCTTATAATTTAGCATTCCTCCATTCCTTGGGCTACACACAGTGTTTAATGTTGACCGCCTTTAGTCATATTTTGCACCCTTACTAGACACATCCAACATTGGAGAACAAATCACACCAACAAAGTTAGACCCATACTTCATGGAACATGCCACAACTGATTAAATAATGGACATACATATCAAGAGAAATCACTAAAAGAGTATCCATCTATATCTTGTTGTGAAAGCATGCCAACTCCTTCACCAGGGCAAGCGGTTCACCAAGGACCACGTTGAACAAAAATTTCCTCACCTCCTGGAGGCTTTGTATGGAATGAGGACTATTTATTCCTAAGGAGGAAGGACTGATCCAGGTGCATATTGGTCACCACCCACATATTCCACCTAAACCTCCAATTGGTTTCATTAGTTTCCTTTTTTATAACAAAATTTACTATTTTTAGAAGTCTTTTAGGTCGTGAACTTCTGGAGTGGTTTTGACCCCCTGAATGAGGTTTTTTTTATGCTTGAAATGAGCCCTTAATAGTAGGGAGGGCCTATGGAAAATCCTATATTACTGAAAGAGATATTTCAAATGAGGTATTGTACATGCCAAATAGAGATAATATGATCAAGTTACGACCTTGTGAAGTTATTTGACGAAATAACCCCAACGAGGCCCACAAACACCTGTTGTTCCATTTCCTAGGGTTAGAGTTATGGTTGTTTAGGGTTTTTTATTGTTTTTCAATAATAAAAAGGCCCGTGAGCCTGATTGTAAGATAGTTTAGAGGCATGTATCTGCCACATATCTTCTTAGATATAATTTACCACCGCCCAAGCTAGTTTATTTCCGTTTTAACTTTAAGCAGATTTTTAGTTATTTTTCATTAATGAAATGAATTTTTATTTATGTGACATATATGTATTTTTGGTTATATAATTGTTATGTTTCATTCATGTTTAAGTTCAAATCACTTTCTTGCTCAGAATAATAATACACATTTACAATACAATTCCCTCATATAAACCAAAGGGTTTCCTTTTAGGGAAAACAACCCCCAAATTAAACATAACTTCTACTGTCAGATCATCTACCTAATGAACAACCCATATTGACTACAAAACTACAATATTTTATAGGGAAAATTTTCATCTATTTTAGCTTCAAATTATTTCCCTTGAATCCCCTCCATGGGGGGGATCCAAACATGCGACCCCCCATAAATCCCCCAGGCAACAATAGTGCAGGAGCAAGCCCCCCCAACACATACTGTTGCATCCCTGCTATAAGTATGTGATATGTTGATCTTGCTATTTATCCTTTTCCGAATGATGAACCTTAGTAGTGGTTTGAAACACGCCGATCCTAAAGCTTGATGTGATTTATCCATAAGGGTTCTTCTTTAAAAACATAATTTATCATCGTTGTTCTATGTAGCAAATAACTCTAACGGTTCTTCAAATGCATTTTCTGGCACATGCTAACTTCATGGATAATGAAATCCACTTACAGGAGTAAACTATAGGATCACTTGGAAAAGGCCACAACCCATTCCTGACACACGTAAAGGCCACAAAACTATTGGTTCATGTTATTTAACAGAGAAAATAAACCAGTTCTCTGTTACCACTCTTAGACACAAAAATTGCAAACCAATTCAATTATATTTATAATGATGGTTTCAAATAATGATGTACATAGTATACATATAGATACATAATGAAATTGTTGATTGTCTCCTTGGTTAACTAATCACCATAACGCACCATAACCCAAATCATAACCCGAGGATTAGGTCTTTAACAAGGGAAAGCGTTTAGATATTGAGGCAAGAAGAGGACTTAGAAGCCTAAAGAATGTTTCTCATAGTGTACAGTGTTACTGGATCTGTGACATGCACAATGCAAGTGATATTCATATTGTATTTATGAATATAATATGTCATTGATATCAATTTTCAGTGTTCTGGAAGGGTTGTTATTTTGGAAATTTATCAATGTGTAAAACTTGGTAATGCAATTGGCCATTAACAATTCTTTATTATGATCGGGTGTGATATTGACCATTATTTCTTTTAGAAAGAAGAGAATTAAAGATTAGAAAATGTAAATATTGTAAATTTTTATGAATCATTTTCCTAGCTAATAATAGCAGATATATCTGATTATGAAGGTTTGTGTTGGATTTTGGGGTTAATTTGGGTGTCTTTTTAGCTCCCAGAACTACCATGAAATTCTCATGACTATAGGTAGCTCCTACTATTCCCATCATAAGAACTAAAAAAGCACCAATGTGGATAACAAGGTACTATGGTCTTGGGTTTCCCTCTGATTGGATTAGACATGCCACCTCATTTGAAAATGAAATAAAACAATTTTTGACTTAAACCCTATTCATCACATAATGAAATTCTCACCTCTATAGTAGTGGAGTTGTTGCAATGCAATCCTTGGAACAAGATGATGAAGCAATTGAGAACATGTACTTTGTACTTCCACACAGAGGGATTTGATTTTAAATCGAAAGTTGAGGATATTAATTCACATTGAAACCACACAAAACAAATAATGGTTTTTATTATTAAGATAGAATTATGATTAGAATGCACTAGTGAGATGGTTTTTAATGTATAATTTGTAAGTGCTTAATGTAATGCATAATTTGTAGTTGCTTAGTGAGGTAAAGTAAAATTTAACATTCCAAATGGAATGGATAACTGAGTGTTGATTGATGGTGTCACTTTACATCTAATTAATCATATATGTTTTTTACCACACACACACACACACACACACACACACATATATATATATATATATATATATATATATATATTAACAAATATAACCTATCTGTAATATTTATTTATTTGGGGTAATATTAGACGCACGTGTAATTAGGATGAAATAAGCACTTAGTAGTATAATACCATTTAATTTGAATAATTAGTGCTTAAATTTTTGGATATTACTTTTGGGTAATTAAATCTAAGAGAACGAGACTTGTCGAGGAAATTGTTTCCAAAAATAAAACATATTAAAAATTATTATTATTAGTACTACATTTAAATTTGATAGATAATATATATTAATTTTTAGATAAAAACATGATCTATAATATAAATAATTATTTTTTTACAAATAAAAGAATTATAAGAAAATTATGTATTTTTAATCAAATTAACGAGTAAAACCATTTACAGAAAGAAATATTAGGTGAAGTACATTTTAATTTTTTTATAAGTAATTAAGTCAATTTAATGAAATAATTTTTTTTTTTTTAATATTAGAAAAACTTATAATTAAGAGAGAATGAGCACATAATCCCATAAAACTAATTAATTCTAATAATTAATATTTTAATTTTTGGATATTACTTTTGGATAATTAACGCTAACACAACTCTACTCGATGAGAAAAACATTTTCAAATATATATTTCAAATTGATAAATCATATATGTTAACTCTATGTTGAAAACATAATCTTAAGCAATTTTATAAAGATACTCTATAATATAAATAATTTTTTTTCTTACCAATTTTAAAAAACATTAAAAGCCCATTAATTTACACATGAAAGGGTCACATGGCAATGAGAATGTCGGCTTTATAATATGTGAATGTTGATCTATAATATAAATCAAAGATCTTTTCTGAGCAAGAATCCGGGATCTTGTTATATGGTTGACCTGCGCTAAAATTGGTATATCTGATCACATCCCTTATTGAAAATTGTAGTGTATTTGAGTTCGGGTCATTGGGAAAGAATGGAAAGAGGTAACATAAGCAATGATTATAGAAACTAACAATAATAGTAATGAGGAGCAGACAGTTGATATTAATAGAAAGAATGAATTTGACCGACAACTAGTTCTCGATATTATGAGAGAGGTGGAAGCCACACTAAACGCAGGTATTACCCCCGCAGAAACGCCCAGAATCGAAGTAACAACCACTGAAACGCCCGGAATCGAAGCTGAAGATGCTGAGAATTTGGTGTCCAGCGTGACTGTTAGTATAAGAGAATTGCAGAATTTATCAGAAAATATTGATATACGTGAGCTGGATGAACAGTGGCGCGGCGAGAGAGTAGATCGCATGAGAATCGAAAGTGAAAATGAGGAGAGAGATGAAGATTATCTGGTAACGTTAACTTTGGCGGAGAATGTAATTGTGATCAGATTTATAGGTGATTTTCGCCCTCAGAGCCATGCACCATATTATTCCACTACAACTCAAATTATTTGGAATTAAAAATTTAGTTGGTGTCAGATGAAACAATATCTGGAGAATGATACATATAAATTCAATTACAAATATGAACTTATCCGTATTGGCATCACTGACTTTGAAGAGGAATCAGTGAGTAATAGTATTTTGGCCGCATAAGCATTTTTCTGTATTTGTATTTGTTTGTTTTAGGTGTTAATTTCATTCTGCAGAGCAAAAATGCTCAGAAAATTTCTATATTGTAGTGTGCTAAGCACAATGAAATTAATATATTAATTTTGTTTAATTTATATTTTTAACTATGCACTTGCTTAATGTACAATATTGTTGAATGTTTTACGGGCTTTCGTTTAATTTATTCTGTTTAATTTTCCTGGAAAAGCAATTGCGATGATTTTTAAAAAATGTATATATTTTAATATTTAATTTTCATTGTGACAGATGTAAATCTGAAAAATAAACTTTCAATGTGACTCATGTGGAATTGCCACTTACATAAATAAAACCTAAAACCTGCATAAATTGGACCCACACAAAATACAGTGGCTATGCTAATATGCAGCCATTACTCTAGTTAATAATACTAGACCATAAAACCATATATAAAAGGAAATACTGCACTTTTCAAAGTGCATTTTTAAATATGTATAAAAATAAAGAAATTTATTTTCAATAAAATTAAATCTTAAAATACTATATAAAAGGAATATTACAAAAAGTGAATTTTAACATTATTAGAAGGAGTGAATTTTAGCATTTTAATTTTTTTATGAGTGATTAAGTCAATAAAATTTAGTTTACTTAGATTAATTGATTTTATAATATTAGAAGAATTTGTAATTAAGATGGAATGAACTCATAATAGTATATGAATTTTATATTTTAATTTTTTTATAAGTGATTAAATCAATAAAATTTAATTTAGTTAAATTAATTGAATTTATAATATTAGAGGAATCTGTATTTAATATGGAATGAGTTCATAATAGTATAACACTAATTGATTCTAATAATTATTATTCTAATTTTTGGATATTATTTTTGGAAAATAATACTTCTCAGTTTGCTAGTTTTGTATGGAAATATTAAAAGAAAAATATTGTTTTAGATTATTATATTTATGAAATATAATGAGAAGGTAATTTGAATTCCAATAACTTTTTCATTCAATTTCCCATCTTTGTTTTGTGTTGGGTTACGCACATAATGATAACTTATCATTATTTTTATGGTTGCTTAAGTTTGAACCTAAAATGAGCAATTTTTTTTTGGTTTTTGTGTGGTTGTTTTCCCTTCTCTTTAATTTGTGGTTATAGCATGTAGCTATACTGGCATATCTACACTAAACTGAGTGTTTGTTAGCCAATATGGCCGTAGTCAACACTTAAGTTTCACATCCTAGACAGCAGCATGTGGCATCATATTTGGGTACCTTTCAGAGCCTACCAATAAGAATAGTGAAGTCATTGGCCATGGTGGGATTTCCATGAATTTTTATCCTCCTTAATAACATTTTTGCTATTGTATTTTTACTATTTTGATGAAAAAATTTAAGCTTATGAAGGGAATTTTGGTGCATGCAGACCATTAGACTCTGGAATTCTCTATCCACTTGGATCATAGGGTCACTTGACTAGAAGATTTATATTTTAGTTTTATGAAATGTAGCTTTCCTGATTTGTTTATTCACTTACCCTAGGGTGAGACTCGATCATGATTTTCACATATTTAAAATATAAAAATTAATTGTAGCAAACGATTATGATCATCACAACATTGTGATGAACTTTATTTTGTTATTTAATTTGACGTAGATGGTGAAACTTCACCACTCACAGTTCATTAACTCCAAATTTGACACGTAGAAATAAAAAAATGGATCATATGCATGTTGAAGATAATGGAGAAATTATATTAGAGAGAGTTGGTTCACTTGAACTTTAGATTAGGAGTTTGTTCCTATATCTTAGGTTTTGGTTCTAACTTCCCTATTTTCATGTAACCTATATATTGTTTGATTTCTAATGAGAATGTAGAACGACTTGTGCACGCAATCCCTCCTCGTGTATTCTCTTAGAGAAGAGATAACCAGTACAACTTTCATTAATATTTTATTATGGCATATTTTATCATGGTATCAGACCTACAGGGTTCAATCAAAGCCACAATGATTTTTATCCTGTGAGAATCCATGCAGTAGAGAAGCCCCTAATGACTTGATGGTAGCCGTGAAATAAGCTGTGAGAAATTGGGTAGTCGTTAGTCTATGTAGAAATTTTTTTCTCTGGTATGTAATCCGATAAGTGTGGCTTTCTCAATCATAGACATTTCGATCAACATGAATCTGTGCCCAAGCAAGGTTTTGATCTCAGAAACTAGCGTGGAGTCACACGGAGAAAACACGTCGATCTCTGTTAATACTTACATAGTTTCTGCCCAGCGTGACCAGCATGGGATCTACAAGTTTCTAGGGTGTCGACAGAGCTAGTGTAGGTATTGAATCAAGGATCCAATCCGCTTGGGTTGAAGGATCCATAGAGCTTGTGCTTTGGAGCATTGTGGAGCCAGAGTGCTCGTGATGCAGATTGTCGATTGAAGCCAGAGAGCTTTTTCCTATGGAGATAGAGAGCTTATGCCTACAGATCCAGTGAGATCATGTAGAAGAGTGAGAGTACCTGTAGATCCAACAAGATCGTGTAGAAGAGTCGGAGTGCCTGCAAATCTAGAGAGATTGTGAAAAGGAGTCAGAGTGTCTGCTGATCCATTGTGATCATGTCAGAGGAGCTAGAGATCTATGGCATCAGAGGCATCAACAATGGAAGGATCATTGTAATAATGATTCGTCATAGAGTGATCCCTTTGTGTAGTGCGCAGAGGAGCCTACCAAAGAGGTCGAAGAATAGGTAGATCTATTTCATAACATTGTTTTTTTTTTTGTGGGTCTGGGGTACATCGGGTTGTCGATCTGGTTTTTTTTTCTCATTATAAATCAACATCTCCACTAAAATCAAATAGGATTACAAATAACCATCTACACTAAAATTAATGCATCTAGTGCAATACATCTTCTTCCCTCTCTCCCCCTCCATATATATCTATATCTCCCTCCATCTCTCCTTCTTTGTCTATTTATCACATCCAATGAAACATACACGCTATATCACTCCATATCTATCAATATCTTTGTCCCTTCCCCCTCGTCTCCATCTATCTCTTCTTCCTCTTCACCTTCCATCAGTATCTCTATCTCCCACTGTCTATCTATATCAACCACAAAACATACACTCTCTTTCTCCAATCTATCTATCTATCAATCCCTCCTCCTTTCCCTCTCCCTCCTGCTATCCTCTCTCCCTCTCTCCCCATATTTCTTATCACTCCCTCTCTCTCTCTACCCACCTTTCACTTTCTATGTCTTTTTTCTTACCTTCCTCCCTCTCCCCTTCCCTCTGGCCATATGTCCTTGTTTGTCTCTTTATCTCGCCCCCAAACATACAAACACTCTCTCTATCACTCCCTTGTCACTCCCTCTCTCTCCACTACTCACTCTATATGTCTTTCTTCTTCCCTCCCTATCTCCCCATCCACCTTCACCTCTTTATCCCTCCCTCTCTCCAACTCCATCTCTTTATCCCTCCGTATCTCCCCATTTCTTTTAGGTCCCCTATCTTTTCCTTCATCTCTCTCGCTTTCTCTTCATACACCCTCCCTCTTCTCCCATATCTCTCTCTCTCCCTCTCTCTCTCTCCTACAATCCTCTCTCTTTCCCCATTTCTCTCTTCCTCTGTCTCCCCTCTCCTTTAGTTTATCTCCATCTCTCGCTTATCACTCCATCTAGTGGAAGCAATCAAATAGGATTATAAATCACCATATACATTGAAATCAATGCATTTAGTGAAATAAAACAAATAGGATTAGAAATCATTTACATTGAAATCAATGCATCTAGTGCAAGTAATCAAGTCTCATTAGAAATCAATATCTACACTTAAATCAATGCATATAGTGCAAACAATCAAATAAGATTAGAAATCACCATCCACACTGAAATCAATGCATCTAGTGCAAGAAATATTCTTCCCTCTCTCCCCCCTTCATATATATGTATATCACCCTCCATCTCTCTTTCTTTGTCTCTTTATCACATCTCGCAAAACACATACACTCTCACTCCATATCTATCAAACTCTTCCTACTATCTCAAAAAACACAAATAAAGAAATGTATAGAAGAAGAGAGACAATATATATGTGGTTCACCCAATTTGGGCTACGTCCACGAAGAAACAACTAGTCCTTCCTTTTATATTATCCCACAAAATGAAGAGATGCAACCTACAGTAGATCTACCATAATTTCCTCTTTTATCTCACACAATATCCTCTCTCTTTTTTATCTAGGTGGGTATTGGTTTCCACCTGCCTATTCCACCTAGCCCTCGAGTTAGGTTCATCAGTTTCCTTGTTTATAGCAACATTTACTATTTTTAACAATTTTTCGGGTCCTGAACTTCTAGAGCAGTTTTGACCCCCTAAACGACAATTTTTTGATGCCCATAGTAGGCCTATAGCCATAGGAAAGAGCCTGTGGTAAATACTGTAGTCCTTAGAGAGATATTCAAAACGAGGTATCATACACACCAAACGAAAATAATATGACCAAGTTACGAGCCTCGGAAGTTGGTCACCCAAATTACCCCAATGCGGCCCACAAACTCTTAGTGTGCCATCTCATGTGGTTACAGTTTTAGTTGTTTATGGATTTCTCTTGTTGTTCAATATTAAAAAAGGCCTTTGGGCCTCATTTTAACACAATTCATAGGCATGTAGCCGCCACATCTCTTCTCAGAGATAAGCTACCATCGCCCAAGGTAATGTATTTCCATTATGTCTCTAAGAATATTTCATTTCTTTGATATCAATGAAATAAAGTGTTATTTTTGTTGCATCTATGTATTTATGGTTATATCTATATTATATGGTGTTTATGTTTAATTTCACATAAGTGGTATTAGAGCGGTCTTCTCTTTCTCTGCTTTTATTTGCATGTCCCAAATGAGGTTAGGGTGTAAGGAGTTAGGGCTAGAATTAGCTGAACCTTTGTAAGACCAGCCTCACAAACCCCATTGACCTCCCATGGCAGAATAAAATAAATATGAGGGAGAAGTAGATTCTTTCAAAATATTGCTCAAAGAATCCCTTGAGCGACAAAGGAACAAAATGATTGAAAATTTTTTCTAGATCCTTCAAGAGATGCCCACAGGTGACACATATTCATCTGGAAGTCACTCTAGATGTGCCACTCTCTTCATGTTACAAGTAAACTTTGACATTCCCATATTTGAAGTCTAGATAGATGTAGGCATTTTAGATAGATCGTTAAATCTGTTGGAAGGATTTTTTTTTTCAGTTCATGATTTTACCAATAGGGAAAAGAATATTTTTTCACTCCTCAAAGTCACCGCCCATGTGAAGAACTAGTTAGAAACCCACTGTGAACAGAGGGACAACATATAACCCTCATTGTTTTCAACCACACCCACTTGGAATTCTTTCTTAGATGTCATCAATGAACAATATTACCCTTTTTGGATGAGGACAAGTACATACAATGGACCACATTGCGGCAAAAAAGGGATAAAATTGTGCATGCGCTGATGAATTTTTTCCATACCCTGTGCAAAAAATTGGGTTTCAAAGTTTGATAGAAACATTTGGTACTGAAGTACCAAAATTTTTTCCACAAATACATTTGTGAGGAAATGAATTTCCTTGACATATCCTTGCTTGGTGTAGGATATGGATATGATCCGAAGATCGAGCATAATTTAAAAAAAAGAAATAATTTGGATCTCTGGATTTGAAGCAGAGGAAAGGCACCACCAGACTACAAAAGAAAGGACAAAGCCAAGTAGGGTTGACTGAGCACAAATTGATGAAGCTGCAAGAAAATAATAACACAAAAAATACAAAGAAGGAAACGAGACAGTGGTGTGAGTTCCATAACAAACTCACTCACAACACAAGTGAGTTTCGAGCCAAGCAGTCACTAGTGGTCAACGTAAACACTTCCAAATCAAATCCATGTTCCAACTCTGAGTCAGAACCCGATGAGAGGAATGAAAAAGGGGAGAAGAATATTGATATGAAGCCTAGCTCCACCATTGCTACCACCAAGATCTAGATGGATGATCTAGAATATCTATAGGAGGGGAAGAGCCTCTTCTATTAGCAGATGTGGGTGAAGGGTTCTCCGCTGAAATTAATATTCGATAGTGGGAGCTACAACCGTACACCATTGGGTGGATTCACCAAGGACAAGATCTCCTCATCAGCCAGTAATTTCGGCTTCCCTACAACATCAAGCCCTTCACAGATGAGATACTCTATAATATTGCTCCTCTTGAAGTTTTTCATGTACTATTATGCCAACCATACTTACAGAAGTGACCTGATATGTACGATTCTAGGCCTCACACTATTATTATTACTTTGGGCAATAAGTTATTCAGGATACTAGAGGTAGCACTTCCTATCACCATCTCTTTGATAACTACGAATAAATGCAAAAAGATTATTTCTCATATTGAGAAATTTTCTTTGCTTATGATTTTCCCTTACGAAATGAAGAATATTGTGGCACAAGGCCGTGGAGGAATAGAAGGAAATCTTCACCTCACCCACAGGGGTACCTTTACACTATCAGTTCAAGAACTCCATTGATATGACTGAGGGCATGTCGCTACTCAATGGATTGATATATCAACACTCTATTCTAGAGAATGATGAAATCAAGAGGCAGATTTAGGAGTTATTGTAGAAAGGGGACAGCAGGCCAATTTCATCACCCTATGGGAGCCCGATCATATTGATACAGAAGAAGGGTGACACCTTGAGACTCTATATTGAGTATCAGGTGTTGAACACCATCACTTTTTAGAATAGGTATCCAATCGCATAGATTGATGACCTTTTGGAACAACTTAATGGGGCCAAATTTTTCATCAAGATTGATATAAAGTATAGCTATTACCAGGTACCAATCGAATGCTACATTTTATGGAAGACTGGACACGTTACCAAAATTGTACCAACCATTTGAGATTGAGACAAATGCATATGACTATGAGATTGGTGGAGTTCTTTCTTAGCAGGGGCATCCAGGGGCATATCATAATGAGACACTTATAGAAATAGTTTGAAGGTATCCCACCCATGAAAAAGTTATTTTTTCCATTATGAAGGCATGCCGAAAATGGAAGTATTAAATTCTAGGGAAGGAAGAAATCATCCATACAAACCACCGACCCTTGTAGTTCATACAGACAGAAGGGAAGTTGCAGAACAATCACCATCAGAAATGGTCCACATAACTACCAAAATTCCATTTTGACATTAAGTATAAGAAAGGAAACACCAACAATTTTGCAAACTGCCTCAGTCGACTGCCTGTCATGGATTTGACCACTATGCTCCACTCTTGTAGCACGAGACTTTGGGGTGGCTGATTCTTTACAAGACTGATCCAAAATTCAAAAACACATGCTAAATCCTCCTAGACGGAAAGAAAGTTCCAAATGATCTGATTCGGGATGAACTGTTATGCCACCTAGGACACCTCTCTGTTCCATCAATCGAGCATGCCAATATGATTTAGGAGGCGCACTATAGTTTCGACACAGGACATTGAAGGTAGACAAAAAAATGGCAGTACTGCAGAAGTATTTTTATTGGCAGAATCTTCGACAAGATGTCGGGAAGTACATCAGATCCAGTACTGCGTGTGCAATTTCCAAAATTACTATCGAGAAGCAAGGCCTATATACTCATTTGCCTACTCCCAGTCAACCTTGAAAATCCATATCTATGGATTAAATTTTGGGACTTACTTCTACTAAGCATGGCAATGACTTCGTTTTCATGGTCATCGACATATTCTCTAAGATGTCCATTCTGGTGGCCTGTAATAAGACTATCATAATAGAATACACTACTAAGCTATTGTTTGAACAATTTTGGGTACCCTTTTGGATCCCACAGTCCATTATCTCAGATCGGGACAACAAGTTCATAAGTACATTTTGGCCAAGTCTCTAGTCAATGCTAGCTACCAAGCTCACTAAGTCTATGACTTTCCACCCCGAAATTGATGGCTAAATAGAGGTATTCAACAAGATAATCTAACACATTTTGCGCATGTGCAACTCAAAGCATCTATTGTGGGATGAAATCCTGCCCTATGTGCAACATAGCTATAATAGATCTCTCCATAGCTCAACTATCCACAACCACTTTTGGGTGGGGTTTGGATTCCAGGCACTATGTCCCATTGATGTGGCCAAACTATTTATAGATCCTCAGGTAGATTCAGTTCATGTATTGTCTGAATCTTGCCAAGATAAAAATTCATTGAGCGCATTCAACACATCTCCTAGAGAGCCCATGAAATATTGGACACTGCCAATGCTAAATACAAGTAGTGACACGATCAACATCGAGTGCCGCCCAAGTTCCGAGTGAGAGACAAAGTTTGGCTACATTTTCAAAAGGAGTGCCTCGTTGGGCCCCATAAAAAGTTTCACTCACTCCAATATGGGTCGTACACCATCACCAAGGGGGGAAATTCCTTAGAATTTAGCATTCCTCCATTCCTTAGGCTACACATAGTGTTCAATGTGGACCGCCTTTAGTCATAGTTTGCACCCTTACTAGACACATCTGACATTGTAGAACAACTCAGACCAACAATGTTAAACCCATACTGCACGCAACAAGCCACAAATGATCAAATAATGGACATGCATATCAAGAGAAATCACTAAAAAGGTATCCATCTATATCGAGTTGTGAAAGCATGCCAACGCCTTCACCAGGGCAAGTGTTTCACCAAGGACCACGTTGAACAAAAATTTCCTCACCTCATGGAGGCTTTGCATGGAATGGGAACCATTTCTTCCTAAGGAGGGAGGACTGATCCAGGTGCATATTGGTCACCACCCACATATTCCACCTAAACCTCAAATTGGTTTCATCATTTTCCTTGTTTATAACAACATTTACTATTTTTAGCAGTATTTCGGGTCGTGAACTTCTGGAGTGGTTTTGACCCCCTAAATGATGTTTTTCTTATGCCTGAAATGAGCCATTAATAGTAGGGAGGGCCTACGAAAAATCTTGTATTACTAAAAGAGATATTTCAAATGAGGTATTGTACATGCCAAATAGTGATAATATGACCAAGTTACGACCTTGTGAAGTTGTTTGACCAACTAACCCCAACGAGGCCCACATAGACTTTTTGTTCCATTTCCTAGGGTTAGAGTTGTGGTTGTTTAGGGTTTTCTATTGTTTTTCAATAATAGAAAGGCCCTTGAGACTCATTGTAAGATATTTCAGAGGCATGTAGCTGCCACATATCTTCTTAGAGATAATTTACCACCGCCCAAACTAGTTTATTTCCATTTTAACTTTAAGCATATTTTTATTAATTTTTCATTAATGAAATGAAGTGTTATTTATGCGACATATATGTATTTTTGGTTATATATGTGTTATGTTGCATTCATGTTTAAGTTCAGATCACTTTCTTGCTTAGAATAATAATACACATTTACAATACAATTCCCTCATATAAACTGAGGGGTTTTCTTTTAGGGAAAACAACCCCTAAATTAAACATAACTTCTACTGTCAGATCATTTGCCTAATGAACAACCCAGATTGACTACAAAATTACAATATTTTATAAGGAAAATTTTCATCTATTTTAGCTTCAAAGTGTTTCCCTTGAATCCCCTCCATGGGGGGATCCAAACATGCGACCCCCCCTAAACCTCCCATGCAACAATAGTGCAGGAGCAAGCCTTCCCAACACATACTGTTGTATCTCTGCTATAAGTATGTGATATGTTGATCTTGCTATTTATCTTTTTCCTAATGATGAACCTTAGTAGTGGTTCGAAACACACCGATCCTAAAGCTTGATGTGATTTATCCATAAGGGTTCTTCTTTAAGAACATAATTTATCATCGTTTTTCTATGTAGCAAATAACTCTAATGGTTCATCAAATGCATTTTCTGGCACATGCTAACTTCACGGATAATGAAATCACACTACAGGAGTAAACTATAGGATCACTTGGGAAAGGCCACAACCCATTCTTGACACACGTAAAGGCCACAAAACTATTGGTTCATGTTATTTAACAGAGAAAATAAACCAGTTCTCTGTTACCACTCTTAGACACACAAATTGGAAACCAATTCAATTATATTAATAATGATGGTTTCAAAGAATGATGTACATAATATACATATAGATACATAATGAAATTTTTTATTATCTCCTTCGTTAAATAATCGCCATAACACACCATAACCCAAATCATAACCCGAGGATTAGGTCTTTCACAAGGGAAAGTGTCTAGATATTGAGGCAAGAAGAGGACTTAGAAGCCCAAATAATGTTTCTTACAGTGTAAAGTGTTACTGGATCTATGACATGCACAATGCAAGTGATATGCATATTGTATTTATGAATATAATATGCCATTGATATCAATTTTTATTGTCCTGGAAGGGTTGTTATTTTGGAAATTTATCAATGTGTAAAACTTGGTAATGCAATTGGCCATTAACAATTCTTTATTCTGATCGGTTGTGAGATTGACCATTATTTCTTTCAGAAATAAGAGAATGAAAGATTAGAAAATGTAAATATTGTAATTTTTTATGTATCATTTTCCTAGCTAATAATAGCTGATATATCAGATTGATGAAGGTTGGTGTTGGATTTTGGGATTAATTTGGGTGTCTTTTTAGCTCCCAGAACTACCATGAAATTCTCATGACTATAGCTAGCTCCCACTATTCCCATCACAAGAACTAAAAAAGCACCAATGTGGATAGCTAGGTACTATGGTCTTGGGTCTCCCTCTGATTGGATCAGACATGCCACCTCATTAGAAAATGAAATAATTTTTTTTTGACTTAAATCCTATTCATCACATAATGAAATTCTCACCCGATAGTAGTGGGGTTGTTGCAATGCAATCCTTGGAACAATATGATGAAGCAATTGAGAAACATTGTACTTTGTACTTCCACAGAGAGGGATTTGATTTTAAATCAAAAGTTGAGGATATTAATTGTAATGCATAATTTGTAGTTGCTTAGTCAGGTAAAGTAAATAAAATTTAACATCCCAAATGGAATGGATAACTAACTGGGTGTTGATTGATGGTGTCACTTTACAGCTAATTAATCATATATATTTTTTACCATATATGTGTGTGTGTGTGTGTTATTAACAGTTCTATTATTATATCAATATTTTCAAGTGTCTCAAGTAATATATCATAAGCTTTTATTTGTCCAAAATTAAAGGACTAGGTCTTTTTTTCTTAGAAGGATATCCAATACACCACTTATACAACAAAAACACGTATCAAGGCAAAAAGAAAAAAAAAAAAAAAAAAAAAACATTAACAATAACAACCTCACAACAATAAAAATATAAACACTAACATAACATTTATTTTAACAATTTTTTTTTTAATTAACATATAACCTATCTGTAATATTTATTTATTTGGGGTAATATTAGACACATCTGTAATTAGGATGAAATAAGCACTTAATATTATAATACTATCCAATTTGAATAATTAGTGCTTAAATTTTTGGATATTACTTTTGGATAATTAAATCTAACACAACTAGACTTGTTGACGAAACTATTTCCAAAAATAAAACATATTAAAAATTATTATTATTATTAATTGTACCTACATTTAAATTTGATAAATAATATATATTAATTTTGAGATAAAAACATAATCTATAATATAAATAATTCTTTTCTTACAAATAAAAGAACTATAAGAAAATTATGTATTTTAATCAAAATAACCAGTAGAACCATTTACAGAAAGAAATATTAGGTGAAGTAGATTTTAACTTTTTTTATAAGTAATAAAGTCAATATAGTGAAATAACTATTTTTTGGGTAGTATGAGAAAAACTTATAATTAAGAGAACTAGCCCGTAATCCCATAACACTAATTAATTCTAATAATTAATATTTTAATTTTTGGATATTACCTTTGGATAATTAAACCTAACACAACTCTACTCGGTGAGAAAAACATTTTCAAATATATATTTTAAATTGATAAATCATATATATTAACTCTATGTTGAAAACATAATCTCTAATATAAATAATTATTTTTTTTTAAGCAATTTTATAAAGATACTCTATAATATAAATAATTTTTTTCTTACCAATTTTATAAGACATTAAAAGCCCATTAATTTACACATGAAAGGGTCACATGGCAATGAGAATGTCGGCTTTATAATATGTGAATGTTGATGTATAATATAAATCAAAGATCTTTTCTGAGCAAGAATCCGGGATCTTGTTATATGGTTGACCTGCGCTAAAATTGGTATATCTGATCACATCCCTTATTGAAAATTGTAGTGTATTTGAGTTCGTGTCATTGGGAAAGAGTGGAAAGAAGTAACAGAAGCAATGATTATAGAAACAGTAACAATAATAGTAATGAGGAGCAGACAGTTGATATTAATAGACAGAATGAATTTGACCGACAACTAGTTCTCGATATTATGAGAGAGGTGGGCACAATGAAATGTTTTCTGAGCAAAAATGCTCAAAAAATTTCTATATTGTAGTGTGCTAAGCACAATGAAATTAATATATTAATTTTGTTTAATTTATATTTTTAACTATGCACTTGCTTAATGTACAATATTGTACGGGCTTTCATTTAATTTATTCTGTTTAATTTTCCTGTAAAAGCAATTGCGATGATTTTTACAAAATGTATATATTTTAATATTTAATTTTCATTGTGACAGATGTAAATTTGAAAAATAAATTTTAAATGTGACTAATGTGGAATTGCCACTTACATAAATAAAACCTACATAAATTGGACCCACACAAAATACATTGGCTATGCTAATATGCAGCCATTGCTCTAGTTAATAATACTAGACCTTAAAACCATATATAAAAGGAAATACTGCACATTTCAAAGTGCATTTTTATTAATAAAATTAAATCTTAAAATACTATATAAAAGGAATATTACAAAGAGTGAATTTTAACATTATTACAAGGAGTGAATTTTAGCATTTTAATTTTTTTTAATGAGTGATTAAGTCAATAAAATTTAATTTACTTACATTAATTGATTTTATAATATTAGAAGAATTTGTAATTAAGATGGAATGAACTCATAATAGTATATGAATTTTATATTTTAATTTTTTATAAATAATTAAATCAATAAAATTCAATTTAGTTATATTAATTGATTTTATAATATTAGAGGAATCTGTATTTAATATGGAATGAGCTCATAATAGTATAACACTAATTGATTCTAATACTTATTATTCTAATTTTGGGATATTATTTTTGGAAAATAATATTTCTTAGTTTGCTAGTTTTATATGGAAATATAAAAAGAAAAATATTGTTTTAGATTATTATATTAATGAAATATACTGAGAAGGTAATTTGAATTCCAATCATTTTTTCATTCAGTTCCCCATCTCTCTTTTGCGTTGGGTTACACACATAATGATAACATTCTTTTTATGGTTGCTTAAGTTTGAACCTAAAATGAACAATTTTTTTTTGGTTTTTGTGTGTTTGTCTTCCCTCTTCTTTAATTTATGGTTATAACATGTAGCTATACTGACATATCTACACTAAACTGTGTGTTTGTTAGCTGATATGGCTGTAGTCAACACTTAAGTTTCACATCTTATACAACAGCATGTGACATCGTATTTGGGTACCTTTCAGAGCCTACCAATAAGAAGAGTGAAGTCATTGGCCATGGTGGGATTTCCATGAATTTTTATCCTCCCTAATAACATTTTCGCTATTGTATTGTTACTATTATGATGAAAATATTTAAGCTTATGAAGGGAATTTTAGTGCATGTGGACCAGTAGACTCCGGAATTCTCTATCCACTTGGATTATAGGGTCACTTGACTAGAAGATTTATATTTTAGTTTTATGAAATGCAGTTTGTGTGATTTTTTTATTCACTTACCCTTGGGTGAGACTCGATCATGATTTTCACATATTTAAAATATCAAAATTAATTGTAGCAAACGATTATGATCATCACAACATTGTGATGAACTTCGTTTTTTTATTTAATTTGACCTAGATGGTGAAGCTTCGCCACTCACAGTTCAATAAACTCCTAATTTGACTCGTAGCAATAAAAAAATGGATCATATGCATGTTGAACATCATGGAGAAATTTTATTAGATAGAGTCAATTCACTTGAACCTTAGATTAGGAGTTTGTTCCTATATCTTAGGTTTTGATTCTAACTTCCCTATTTTCATGTAACTTATATATTGTTTGATTTCTAATGAGAATGTAGAGCGACTTGCGCACGCAGGCCCTCCTCGTGTATTCTCGCAGATAAGAGATAGCCAGTACAACTTTCATTAATATTTTATTCTGACATATTTTATCATGGTATCAGAGGTGCAGGGTTCAAACAAAGCCACAATGCTTTCTATCCTCTGAGAATCCATGTAGTAGAGAAGCCCCTAATGACCTGAGGGTAGTTTTGAAACAAGCTGTGAGAAATTGGGTAGTCGTTAGTCTATGTAGAATTTTTTTTCTCTGGTACGTAAGCCAATCAGTGTGGCTTTCTCACTCATAGATGCGCTAATCAACATGAATATGTGCCCAAGGAAGGTGTCGATCTTAGAAACTAGCGTGGAGTCACACGGAGAAAACACGCCGATCTCTGTTAATACTTACAGAGTTTCTGCCCAGCGCACCTAGCATGGGATCTACAAGTTTCTAGGGCCCCGACAGAGCTAGTGTAGGTCTTGAATGGAGGATCCAATCTGCTTGGATTGAAGGAGCCATAGAGCTCCTGTTGGAGGATCCAGAGAGCTTGTGCTTTGGAGCATCATGGAGCCAAAGCGCTCGTGATGCAGATCGTCGATTGAAGCTAGAGAGCTTCTGCCTATGGAGCCAAAGAGCTTCTGCCTATGGAGCCAGAGAGCTTCTGCCTGCAGATCTAGTGAGATCGTCTAGAAGAGTGAGAGTACCTGAAGATCCAATGAGATTGTGTAGAAGAGTCAGAGTGCCTGCAGATCCAGAGAGATTGTGAAAAGGAGTCAGAGTGTCTGTAGATCCAGTGTGATCGTGTCAAAGGAGCTAGAGATCTGTGGCATCAGAGACATCAACAATGGAAGGATCATTGTAAGAATGATTCGTGATAGAGTGAGCCCTTTTTGTAGTGCGTAGAGGAGCGTACCAAAGAGGTCGAAGAATAGGTAGATCTATTTCATAATATTGTTGTTTTTTTTTGTGGGTCTGGTGTACATTAGGTTGTCGATCTGGTTTTTTTCTCATTAGAAATCAACATCTCCACTAAAATCAATGAATCTAGTGCAAAAAATCAAATAGGATTAGAAATAACCATCTACCCTGAAATTAATGCATCTAGTGCAATAAATCTTCTTCCCTCTCCCCCCCTCCATATATATCTATATCTCCCTCCATCTCTCCTTCTTTTTCTCTTTATCACATCCAACGAAACATACACGCTTTATCACTCCAGATCTATCAATATCTTTGTCCCTCCCCCCTCGTCTCCATCTATCTCTTCTTCCTCTTCACCTTCCATCAGTATCGCTATCTCCCTCTATCTATCTATATCAACCACAAAACATACACTCTCTTTCTCCAATCTATCTATCTATCAGTCCCTCCTCCTCTCCCTCCCCCTCCTGCTATCCTCTCTCCCTCTCTCTCCATCTTCCTTATCACTCCCTCTCTCTTTCTCTCCACCTTTCACTCTCTATGTTTTTATTCTTACCTTCCTCACTCTCCCCCTCCCTCTGTCCATATGCCCTTTTCTGCCTCTTTATCTTGCCCCCAAACATACAAACACTCTCTCCATCTCTCCCTTGTCACTCCCTCTCTCTCTCCACTACTCACTCTATATGTCTTTCTTCTTCCCCCTGTATCTCCCCATCAACCTTCACCTCTCTATCCCTCCCTCTCTCCACCTCCAACTCCATCTCTTTATCCCTCCCTATCTCCTCATTTCTTTTGGGTCCCCTATCCTTTCCTTCATCTCTCTCGTTTTCTCTTCATCCAGCCTCCCTCTTCTCCCATCTCTCTCTCTCCCTCTCTCTCTCTCTCTCCTACAGTCCTCTCTCTTCCCCCATTTCTCTCCTCCTCTGTCTCCCCTCTCCTTTAGTTTATCTCCATCTCTCCCTTATCACTCCATCTAGTGCAAGCAATCAAATAGGATTATAAATCACCATATACATTGAAATCAATGCATTTAGTGCAATAAATCAAATAGGATTAGAAATCATTTACATTGAAATCAATGCATCTAGTGCAAGTAATCAAGTCTCATTAGAAATCAATATCTACACTAAAATCACTGCATCTAGTGCAAACAATCAAATGGTATTAGAAATCACCATCTACACTGAAATCAATGCATCTAGTGCAAGAAATATTCTTCCCTCTCTCCCACCTTCATATATATCTATATCACCCTCCATCTCTCTTTCTTTGTCTCTTTATCACATCTCGCGAAACACACACACACTCTCACTCCATATCTATCAACATCTTTGTCCCCCCACCCTTATATCCATCTATCTATTCTTTCTCTTCACCTTCCATCTGTATCTCTATCTCCCTCTGTTAATCTATATCAACCCCAAAAAATACACTCTCTTTCTCCAATCTATCTATTTATCAGCCCCTCCTCTCCCTCTCCCTCTTATTATCCTCTCTCCCTCTCTCTCCATATTCCTTATCACTCCCACTCTCTCGCTCTCTCTCCACCTTTCACTCTCTATGTTGTTATTCTCACTTCCCTCTCTCCCCCCTACATCTCTCCCTCCTTCTCTCCATATCTCCTTGTTTTTATCTTTATCTCACCCCTAAACATACAAACTCTCTCTCCATCTCTCCCTTGTCACTCCCTCTCTCTCTCTCCACTACTTACTATGTATGTCTTTCTTTTTCCCTCCCTCTCTCCCCATCTAGCTCCATCTCTCTATTGCTCCCTCTCTCCCCCATCAATTCCATCTCTTTTTCCCTTCCTCTCTCGTCCTCTCTTTCAACTCCCCTCTCTTTTCCTTCCTCTCTCTTCCTTTCTCTTCTACCTCACTCTCTTTTCCCCCATCACTCTCTCTCTCCCCTACAATCTTCTCTCTTCCCCCATCACTATATTCCTCTCTTTTCCTTTATCTACCACCTCCCCCAGCCACCCCCCCTCTCTCTCTCTCTCTCTCTCTCTCTTCCCCCACCAGTATATCCCTCTCTCCAACTATTTTACTATATCCCTCCCTCTCTCCTTTTCCTCCCCCTTGTCTCCATCACTTCTATGTCTCTTTATCTCACCCATAAACATACACTCTCTCTCTCCATCTCTCCCTTGTCACTCCCCCTATTTCTCCACCTCTATCGTATGTCTTTGTTCTTCCCTCCCATATATATCTAGAGATTATATATATATATATATATATATATATATATATATATATATATATATATATATATTGTATTAATCGAAAGTTATTAAATCTAATAATATTAATATTATAATATATTAAAATGAATATTAGATTTAACAAAAATTTAATATTAATGTTAGGGTTAATAAAGTTTTTTTTTTGGGTATGGTATTAATAATAATTTGGTCCACTGTATTTGGGTCATATACTTCATATATAATTATATGTTGATGTAATGCTATTTGATATATTTTTATTTTTTTACCGTGCCTTTTTATACTTTTTTTCTATTTATTTATTTACCATACTTCTTTCATACATTATTTAGATTTTGTTTATTTTTTTTTAGTCTTTTAGTTTTTTTTTTTTTTTTTAAATTTTGTCTTCCCACGTACTTACACATATGGAGTTCATAGTGGACTGTAGAATACGCCTCTAAGCTCAATATCAATATGCTGAGAATTTGATGTCCAAGGGAATTACATGCTTTATCAGAAAATTGGAATACGTGGGTCAGATGAACAGTGGCGGAGAGAGAACGTGGATAAGATGAAAATCAGTCTCGGCGTAAAGAAGACTATCTCGTAACATTAACGTTGGCGGAGAATGTAATTGTGATCAGATTTATAGGTGATTTTCGCCCTCAAATCCATGCAGCTTATGATTCCGTTAGAAACTGAACCTTATAATTCCGTTAGAAACTCAAATTATTTGGAATTCCAAATTCCCTTGGCGTGAGATGAAACAACAGAATGATACATATAAATTCAATTTCGAATATGAAGTTATCGGTATTGGCATTACTGACTTTGAAAACGAATCAGTAAGTAGTAATTTTACAGAAAAAGAAGAAATAATTACTAGTGATAGAGAGGAATATGAAAACTTCAGTGATATAGAAGAAGATGAAACAAATTAGTGACATAGAGGAAGATGAAACAAATAGAAGAGATACAGAAGAAAATGAAGTGGGATAAATAGCAGTGCTCCTGCAGCAGTAAATGGTTTGTGTGCAGTTATATTAAGTCGGCAAGAAAAGGCATTATGTTATTGTTTGATCGTAAGCATTCATGTCTGCAAGTTCAATATGCAGACGCGAGTTTGTGCTGCTCCAAGGTAAGCTTGTAGTTCTCAATTTAAAGAACCAAATTTAAAGAACCAAATTGAATATTAGCCTAAATAGATTTAGCCAACAAGTTGAATATTAGCTTGGATTTATCAGTTTGCTAGTTAGTTATAGAAATATTAAAAGCTCATGAGAAATTATTCACTTATTACTAATTCTCATGGAAATGGTCATAAATGAATGACATCAATGCATTTGAATAATGCACTTCCAAAATCCCTCAATACTTAAATAAATAATATTATTTTAAATTATTATATTTATGAAATATAAAGATAATGTTGTTTTTGTTTAACATCATTATTTAATTTATATGTTTATATCAATTTTTTGGATTTTGTATATGAAATAATTCTTGTAACTCTTTAACATCAATTAAACTATTATATATACATAGCTAGCATTTCCATTTTTTGCATTGTTTTATGGCTAATAAAATGATATCAATAAAAGTTTGTATTAATAAAGTATGGTTGTGATTTTTTCTTAAATAAGAGTGATGAGTCAACTTGCATTCCCAATAAAAACTAGTAATAATTGTGTAAGTGAACTATAACTAATCCACACACACACACATATATATATATATATATATATATATATATATATATATATATATATATATAATCCCCTAATAATAAAGTTCATTTGTGATGTATATACTACATCAATGAGTACGTCTTTTCCTTTTCATTGTCTTATAGTAAACCTGAAGACATAAAAGTTTGTATTAGTAATGTATGATAGTTAAATATATATATATATATATATCTATATATAGATGAAAAAAATTATAAAATTGTTTTTATTATTGTTTTTATTGTATAATTAGTTAAAAGTTTTTAATAATTTATTATTATTTTAATTAAGTATGATTATTAGGAAAAAGTCTCTAATTTATTATTTTTTTAAGTATGATTATTATATGTTTGATATATTAATCTAAGATGGATATGAGTAAATAAAATAAATCATTTTCACGAGGAATATTTTCAATGTTTTTGGAAGAAAATAATTCTGGCTTAGCATGAAGGATTTTATATATGTTTCATTAATTTTTAACACTAGAAATCAATATTTAATTTAGAATAATTTTATTTTGAAATGTATACTTAGTTTACTCCTATGAAATGAAGTATAATTATTTTTTAAACTCTTCATCATGGAGTAACTGGATGAAAATCTACCCTGAAATTTGAAATGATGGGCATCCCTTCAAAATTCAATACTTCTAAAAATTCAACATCATGTTAATATTTTATTTCATAATTTATTCAAATAAAAAATCTAAATTATATTTTAGCTTATTGAATTGCATGACACTTTAGTACTATGGAGCCAAAAGAAAATCCAAACCCAACATCACATATGTGTGTCACCGTAAACCCAAACCCGCACCTGCCAAACATTAAGAGTGATTGGTGCAAGTTTGAGCTCTTTGGGAGCCCTCATGCATGACCTACATAATACCAGAGAACCCTCCAAATTGTCACTAGCCAAAAATTAACAGTGATTGGTGCAAGTTTGAGCTCTTTGGGAGCCCTCATGCATGACCTACATAATACCATAGAACCCTCCAAATAGTCACTAGCCAGTTTTGTAGACATAATTGTAACATCCATTGCAAATTCCCAATGCTTAGTAACTAAAATTTCTAGCTATACATTTGTAATATTTGAATATTATAAGACATGTATAAATAATGACCAATTTAGAAACCTAAACATTTGCAAACAACAATTGACGAGATTGTATTTTGCCCAAGAATCTAGTTACAAACACCAATAACAAAGATGCACAATTATATATATTGGTGTGCTTTCCAACTATTTATAGACCATTGGAAGCATAAGTGGTCTATGGTATTTGAAAACCTCCATGCAATAATACGGAGGTGTCTCTGTATTTCATTATAAAACTATATGTAAACCTTGAAGAAAGATCCACATGCCAAATAATTTGACATGGGTGTATGCTAGGCGTGACCCTTCACTAGGTCCACCTCCTCTTAGGTGAAGGAATAACCCCTTGCTTAAAACCCTACATTGGGGGAATTATTAACCAAACCCAAAAAACCATAACCACCTTGACTCATAGCTTTGTGTGGCATAGCATTTTCATACCATTATCCCTATAGGATCAACCTAGAGGTATTGTGGGGGGAGGGGTTGAACCTTCATCCTTTGTAGTAGATTCTAGTCTAGATAGGCCACATGGAGTCTCATGCAAGCCTCAAAAACGTTCAAGCTAAAAGAGGCATGCTATTGGTTGATGTAGGAGAAAAATATGAGAGTTTATGGAGAAGGTTAATATCTTAACCATCTATATATACTTCATTTTGTGTCTCTGTATTTTCTTATTACCAAGCACACAACCCACCAATACATAAGCAAGGGTATGTTATTCCTTAGGGCCTAAGGTCATTTACAAGAAGGCTCAAAGCCATTGCAACAATATACTCAATATAAGCTCAACATGTCATTTGTGAGAATTGAATTTGGATGGTGAGGATAAAAATCATTCCTCCCAACCACTTTAGATAAAATCAAAAGACATACATAAATACATGTATATATGTATTTTTAGAGATAACTCCACTATTTTAAGTCATTCATTAAGGTTAGAACCATTTTTAATACAATAAATTTGTGAATCTTTGTTTCATCTTCCACAAGCTTTGTTTATTATTTCATATTTTTATTTTTTCATATTTATTAATATTTAAAATTACGAAAAAATATTTTAGGGTTATATGTGCAACATTTATGTTTAGGTATAAAAGGTGTTTTTTAACGCCTATTTATCCTACATTAACATCAATCCGAGAATGAATTTTGATTTCAAGAGTGTACTTTGTTTGAGGCTGAAATTTGAGCTAAGAGCAATGCTGTGAGAGATGTAGTACAGTATTCTAAATAAAAGAGTAAACAGATGCTAGAAAAGAAATCTAATTACAATAACATAAATTCAAATACTCTAAAATCTGCTTGTTCACTAAGCAAACATCAATCGAGGATATAGTAGCAATAATTCATTCCTCTAGAAATTGATGCAATTGAAATCAAACTGGAACAAGTCAATAAATCTGGGAATGAGAAAGCAATAACCAATGTTCTCTACAGTTTATAGTCCTGATTTAAGACAATTAAAGAGAAATAGAAATTGAACTAAAGCTATTGAAATTAAACTAGGAAGAACTCTTTAAAAACAAGCTTTCTGCAATCTGGAATCTAATGAATTGGAAATGAACAACACACTGGAATTGAATAGCAAATGCTAACTAATGAATCAAATCTTAACTTAATGAAATCAAATAAAGAACTATGTTGAACCCCAAACCTTGTCAACAACAAAAGTTATCAAATAGCAACCTTAAATGAACAACAATCCAATGGAACAGAAAATAGAGCTATATATTGAACATCAAAGCTTTTTAAGCAATAAAAAGATGAATAATACAGGAATTAAGATCCTTCTTGAAATGGAACAACAATGCAATTCATTAAAGAAACACAACAATACCAATAAATAATTCAACAACAACTAATTAACTTCATAAAAGTAATAAAATTGAACACATTATCACACAATGGTAATTAAAGGATAGGAATACAAATAGTAGATCGATTCCACTAGGGCGGGGCCCTTAACACCAATGAAACACTGCTGGGTTACTTCAGAGCTTAAGAAATGGAACTCAAACACGTCTTTGCATTAATCAAACATAAATAATGTTCACAACGATCGCTCTCCAATTACGAGAGTCAATAAAGTGCAGAATTACAAGAGAAATGTTTTAATCAATGATTCGAATCCTTCAATCTCTAAAGGCATTGCCTTATATAACAACTTCAGCGGATAAGACAAGGAAGAAGATAAGATTTGAGTAGCGATCCCTCAGGATCGAAGGATCCTGAGGGATTCTCTTCCTTTCTTTCTTTAGCTATCACTTGATCTTCTTCGGCTGAAGCCGTGTTGTTCCCTGCCTTCTCTTAGCAATGCGTTATGATTTTCTTCTCTTTGACAGGATATGGTCTATCACTAGAGGAACAAAATTTACTCCTACTTTAGCCTCACCTTTGGTATAGTTGTTCACTTTGCTTGATTCTTGTTTTTGATAATAAAAGGTAGTTTTTAGTTACTTTTTACAAAAAACATAAGTCTTTGCAATTCTACCATAATTCTATAATAAATCACCTTTGTAGAATAAAAAGAGTTATGTTTAAAGGAAAAGAATGAGAAAACACATGGTGAATTCATACCTTTTTCAATGCTCAACATACCCCCCTGCTTACCCTTTTTCATGTCCTCATGAAAACCATAGTTTACATGCAAAGCAATTAAAGAATAGGGTGGAGAAGGTTTTTCATCAAGAGGCCTAAAACCATGATTTGCAGCTAAAGCTTTAAAGACATGCCCTGTCTATCCTTCAGGTATTTCATAAATGGCTTTATAATCTGCTGCAAGATACCATGCAATGGGGCTTCAAAACCTACACCCTAGCTAGAATGGGCCTTCCCTCAAAATGAGGTTGCTATAGAGAACCAAGCGGCCAGCAGCTAATTCAAAATTTTATAGTTAAATGGCTCTCTATTTTGAACATTCTGATTGGAAATTCCCCATAGGACTTTAGCTGCTATATAGGCCTGGTCTCTAATAGATAGAAAATGTTCTACCCTATTCAAGACAATTTCTTTACGGACAGGCCCCAATGCTTGGATAACATGTTCTCTTGTCATCAAATTCTTCTGCCTAGCCCATAACTGTAATGGGTGTTTTGGTTCACTCCTAACCCACAAGTCTAACTCATTTTCTTGTCTTTGGAATGTATTATAGGCCTTAATCCATTTCAACTGATTAAAAACAAATTAAATAAATGTTTGATATTGGATGTCACCCACAAAAGGGCTGGGATTTGTCTCAATATCATTTTCCAATATGAGATTATGCAAATACAACTCACAAATGATACATTGTACGTTAACCCCATAGAGTTTGCAGCATGTTACAAAATCATCTATAGTGTTTAACTCTATATACCTTCTTGCCCTAACTTCTTTATTTTTTAACTGTAAATATCTCTCTAATAAAAATAAAGCACAATTCTTGGCAGTGCATCTACAAGCTAAAACATCTGTGTATAAAGAGCAGAGAATATCCATTCGATTTCGGGCTATTTTTAATTTATTCATTATCTTTTCAGCCTTCTCCTCTACTTTCCGACACTTCTCATAGGCTTCAACCTCTGCTGCATGGATGTTCTTCATCTGTTGCTGCAACTCTTGGTATTTTCTTCTAGGGACAATATTCTCTTCAAGTTTTTCCCTTTCCTGTCGAGCCTTTGGCAACTCCTCTTGGAGTTTGGCTATAGTAGGATCATTAAAAGTGTTTTGAATACAGGCTTGTGCATTTTCAATTGAGGTTGCTATATCTGGAACAACTACATCTGGAACAGCTTCCTACTGTTCCATATCTTCATGATTAGGCTCAGCCTGGGTTTCCATAGTCTGTACAACTTGGGGCTTTGTTTTAGTGGCCACTTTCATCTTTTTTGAGGCTCGCTTGATGGCTACATTTCTCTTCTTTGGGGTTTTTTGGGAATTTGTTTCATTTTAAGAACCCTAATAGTTTGTCTAAGTTGTTCCACCAGCCTCTTTAGCTTCTGCCATTCCCTGCAAAGTTTTTCAAGTTCAGTTACTTTATTTCTCCTCCTAGTTGGAAGGGTTGTTCCTTTTTTTGAACCCAATTGCTCAGCTGGGGTTTTCTTCTCAGTTGTCGTGCCTTTGGTTGGGCTTGCTTCTCTGTTTTCTATGCAGAGCACTTCTTCAGTATTCATATGCTCCGGGCTGCATTCTTCAGGGGTAATAACCCCAATTGGCTCTGCTGTTCTGTTAGGGTTTCTTCTTTCTATTTCATCTGGAATTCCCTCAACCATCTCTTTATTGGTAACAGCTTGCTCCTGCAATTGGTTGATATCAATATTAAGGTTCAGTGGGCTGTGGGCTACACATATTCACTCATGTTGGCCAAAATTTGAGCCAATTGGTCCTCTTACAAAGGGCTTTGTGGTGAACTTGCAGTGGTGGTTTCGGGAGGCTTTGCTCCCTCTCTTTCATTCTCACTATTGCGATTATCTTCTTCCTCTTCACAGGTATGGTAACTACCTTCTTCCTCATCAGAGTAGTGAATCTCTTCCTCTACACTAGTATGAGGACTTCCTTCTTCTTCCTCAATTCCCTCTTCTTCATCATTTCCTTCTCTTGCACTGCTTTATTTCTCACCACTGGTGTGGTGAATTTTTTCCTCACCACTGGTGTGGTGGCTCATTTCTTCTTCATCCTCATCAGTGCAGTGGTTCCCTCCTTCCATTTGTTGGGGTTGTTCATCCTCCAAGCTGGGAAACTCCAAGGGTTGGCTATTGCTACCTTGAAGGCCTTATATCATCCCCCTACTTCTTTTTTTACCAGGAGGATTATATACGTTTTGATGGCTCAACTACTGTGCTAGCCATTCTCTTGCGTTTTGGGGCAGGTAAGGCCAATTCTCCATCAATCGAAAATATCAGTTCTTCCCAACTAGTTTGTTGTTGGGCAAGGCTGTAACTTACTATCAATATGATTAAGCAATGATGGCTTACCACCATGTATGTGTGATGAGATTTTCTTATACTACAGGCAACATTATGTAGTAAAGAATTTAAAAATGCAGGCAAGTTTACAGTACATTTTTTCTTTAATACTGCCAATACCTTAAGGTGGCGAGGTCTTACCACGTCTTTTCTTCCATTGCATGTTATATAGGCATGTACTAATTTTTCCAATTCCGTCCATGGTTCTCCCAATGACGCCGACTGAACTCCTTTGCCTTTGAAGACCAATGTCTATCCTTCTTCCTGGAAAATATTCATGGCTTCTTGAAGCCTGAATTTCTTATGAGTCCATATGGTTCCTTCCGCTAGTAGACCAGACACCGCTACGATTATTTCATCTGTTACTGCTATCTATCTACCTCTAACCACGGAGTAACCTTCCTGTAAATTATGTAAAAAATTGATAGCTACTATTTCATGAGGTTTTTGTAGCCTTGTGAGGTATGTAATCCATCCCAATTTTTCCAGAATTTCTCGTGCAGCATCAGAAACAACTAGCACTTGTGGGTCACTACGAATTGGCCGTCCTCCCATCTTCTTTGCACACTATTAATTCTTTACAAACACACAATAATGCAATGGAACAACACAACATAGTAGATTGGAATAATACTGTTAAGTTTTTGTTATTATCTAGAATATAGGGATTTGATTCGCATGCAAGTAAAAAACTATAGGGATTTGATCTGCATGCAGTCATTAAGAGGCATCTGCGCCCCCCTTAAGGATGATAGGTCGTCCTCGACCGTCAAAGAAGAGAGGAAAGTACTGCATAGCAGTTTTACAGTAGGAAAAAGCATGCATACTTATAATACAATCAATCAAATTATTGCATTACTGAAATTGATGCATCTGATTAAATTGTAAATAGATATGGAAACGTTTGCAATGATTCAAAGATAAGGAAAAGGGACAAATGATGTGAACACAAGTACTAATGCGCTTATTACCCACTCAAAATAATGTGATCAATTTCTGGTGAATTTCATGTATAATAGGTTCAAAATCAAGGGTTTGGGAACCATACTTTCATTTGATATTTAGATAGAGATATGGGGAAAAGGGTTTAACATTACTATTGATTTGTAAAAATGTGACTCCAATACCATCAGCAGAACTCTGTTTCCCACAGGTGTCCATAACCTTGAAAAAGTTGCTTTCTCACCCTTGGAACCATTATCCTTTATTTATGCCTAGGGAAGTGCTGTGTGATGTCATGATGGAGGCCATTGTGCTGGCTTGGGGACCAGATAAATCACAATGCTATTCATTGGAAAGAAGTGAAAAGTGGGCAGGTCGTCTCGTGATGAGACCTCCTGTTCCAAAGACTTTTTAGTTTTTTTTTTTTCAATTGTCCATTGGACCATATCCCCGGTGTGGTGGCCATAATGGGAATGCCACTTCACTGCTTCCTTATGATCATGGTAGGCTGGCTCTTGATGAGACCCCCTATCCTCCATCTGCCATATCATAGAATTGTTAGTGATATATATAGATATATATATATTTTCTCTTCTTCTTTTTTCATATAGGACTTTCCTACTTATATATAAAGGATGGATCAACACTCCTTAAGAGTAGGGATGGTGGAATAAGTCTAAACATATCAATAGAAAAGAATATTCCCTTAGTCTTACTCAATAAATAAAAATCAAAGAAAGTTATAAAAATTTGGGGAAAAACCAACATGATAAAGATAATCGATCATATTAAGTTTAGTGATAATAAGACAGAAAAGTAATATTGGTGGTTATGTCCTTTTTCCTTTTTCTTATCACTACAAAACAATTTCTTAAAAAAATGATAATTTCTTTTGATTTGCTGATTCCAGTAACCTTTAATTTGTGTAATCTTGCATCAATAGTATGTTTTCCTTTAGAAGAGTCATTAGAAATCCTCAAAATTTCGTTCTAAAAAAAGAATAATGCACTCGAAAAGTGTTGTTCCTTTGGAAAGGAACATCAGAAACAATCTGCAAAAATGTTGTTCCTTTCGAAAGGAACAACAAAAGCAATCTGCGAAAATGTTGTTCCTTTCAAAAGGAACAACAAAAACAATCTGTGAAACTATTGTTCCTTTCGAAAGGAACATAAAAAATAAACACCAAAACTGTTGTTCCTTTCGAAAGGAATAGCAAAAACACTCACAACAATGCTGTTGTTCCTTTCGAAAGGAACAACAAAAATTTTGTTCCTTTGGAATGGAACAGAAAAAATTCACAATAAGAAAAATAAGAACAATTGAAGAAACAAAATTACATACAAAAAACAAGCAAAGTAAAAGAACAATCTTTATGTAAAAATTTCGAAAGAAAGAAATGATTTAGTGAATGGCTGCCGAGGAGGAGTTATCTCCTTTAGCAAGAATTTGCATGGTAGAATCTTCTCATAATTTTTGGTAGAAGGATTCTCGAGTAAGTGGTTTATGGTAAAGTCGCACTCGATGATTGTTTACTTTGAAGGAATGTCCAGATCCATCAATGGCGGTTAATGTAATGGTGCCATTATCATGCAATTTTTGTATCTCGTAAGGTCCAAGCCATCGTGTCTGGAGTTTCCCTGGAAAATCTTGAAACCTGGAGTCATATAGGAGTGCCCAATATCGTTCGTGGAAGATTTTTTCTTTGATGAGGGTTTCGCGCCATTTTGGTATTTGTTGTTGAATTAACGTAGTGTGCTAAAGAGCAGAGAGCCTAATTTCATCTAACTCATTGATTTGTTGTAAAATTTTTGCCTGGGTTTCATTTAAATCTAAACCCACCCCCTGGGCTATTCTTAATATCTGAATTTCAAACTCTATTGGAAAGATGGGCTCTTTTCCAAATACCAATTGATATGGTGAATACCCTGTGGTACCTTTACATGTTGTTCGATATTCCCACAAGGCTTCTGGAAATCTGTAAGCCCAGTCACATCTGTGTGAGGAAACCTTTTTTATCAGTATAGATTCGATCACTTTATTTGTGCTCTCTACCTGGCCGTTTACCTGTGGGTGGTATGGGGTTGTAATTTTGTGTTGAATATGGTAATTTTGTATTGTTTCAATGATTTTATTACCTACAAACTGCGGTCCTCCATCTGTGATTATGTCCCTTGGGAGGATATATCGCACAAATATTTGGAAAAGGAATTGTTTATAGAGTCCTCTGTAGCTTTCGAAAGTGCCTCTGCTTCAAACCATTTAGTGACATACTCGGTTGCAACTAGGATGTATGTTCCTTGGTTCGATGGGGGATTAATGGGACTAAAAAAATCAAGAGGCCAACGTTCAAATGGTTCAATTTTTAATTGTGGGTTCAAAGGCATTTCGTCGGATTATCCATGGTGACCTGCCCTTTGGCAGCTATCAAAGGCTTGCGCAAATTTTTTAGCGTCTTTAAAAATGGTAGGCCAATAGTAGCCTGCCTGTAAAACCTTGTGGGCAGTTCTACAACCTGCAAAATGTCCACCACAAGGCCCGTCATGGCATGCTTTTAGAATATCAAATACTTTGTCCTCTCGGACGCATATCCTGATTTGCATATCTGATTCTGTATGAAACAGGTAACCCTCCAATCCAAGAGAATCGAGTACTACGCTGTATTATCTACTTTTTCTCATTAAGCGTTAGATGTTTAGGTAATTTACCTTTGCCAAATAATTTGCTATATAAGCATACCATGGGGTTCTAACAGTAACAGCGAACAAATTCTCATCTGGGAAGTGATCTTCAACTATTGCTGCATTTTTTGGCTTTGGCATTCATGACAGGAAATCAGCTACACAGTTCTCTTTTCCAGGTCGATCTTTAATTGTAATATCGAATTATTGTAATAAAATCAACCATCTTTTCACTCTTCCATTTGTAACAGGTTTATTTGCTAAAAATTTAATGGCAGAGTGATCGGTATATAAAACTACAAGATACCTAGTTATATAATGTCTAAACTTATTTACAACGTGTATTACATCTAAAAATTCCTTCTCAGTCATAGTATAGTTTAGTTCAGCAGGAAATAGATTTTTGTTGATATAATAGATTGCATAAGTTTTCTTATCCTCCTCTTGCCGAAGCACTACTCCAATCACTGTGTCTGATGCATCAGATGAAATTTGGAATGGAAAATTCCAATTTGGGCCCCTCAGCACTGGGGCCATTGATACAAGCTTTTTCAGATCCTTGAAAGCATGGTCACATTTATCTATCCAAATAAAATCAACATTTCTTGTTATTGCATATAAAGATGCAGCTATTCGAGAATAATGTTCTATGAATCTTCTATAATAACCAGAAAATCCAAGAAAGCTACGTACCTCTGTTTGTGTGGTGGGTGTAGGTATTAACAAAATTATCTGAATTTTGGCTGGATCCACCTAAATTCCATCTACTAAAATATAATATCCTAAGATAAGTCCTTCAGTCATCATCATATGACACTTTTCATGGCTTAAACAAAGCCTAGTGTCAATAAATCTTTGCAACACCTTTTCTAAGTTTTATAATGCTGGCTCAAAATCATCTCCGTAAGGTGTGAAGACATCCATATACACTTCGAGCCCTTCATTTATTAAATCTGAAAAGATGTCGAGAATGGCCCTCTGAAATGTAGCAGGGGCATTGCATGGGCCAAAGGGTAAGACTCGATGGGAAAATGTCCTCCAAGGACAGATAAAAGTGGTTTTTTATTGGTCCTCAGGGGCAATCTGGATTTGATTATACCCACTGAAGCCATCTAGGAAAGAAAATAATTTCTTTCCTGCCAATGTATCTAATACCTGGTCAATGAAAGGAAGGGGAAAGTGGTCTTTCTGGGTTGATTTGTTCAGTTCTCGGTAATCTATGCATATTCTCCACTTTCCATTCTTCTTTGGTACCACTACTAATGGGGAGACCCACTTGCTATAAGATATTGGGTAAATGAAATTAACATCCAACAACTTTTGTAATTCAAATTTCACAATATCTTCAAAGTGAGGGTTTAGTTTTCGTAGGGGTTTGCGAATGGGTCTCGCATCTTTTTCGGTATATATGTGGTGTGTACATAACTGGGGATCAATTGCCTTCATGTCTGGATAATCCCATGCAAAGGCTCCTTTATATTTTTGTAGTAATTGGACTGTCTTCTTTTCTTGCTCAGCATTCAAATTTTTGTTAATGTTTAAAGTTTTGCCTGCTTCAATTTCCACAATCTTACTATTGGACACAGAAGTAGTGGGTATTATTTTATCAGGAATGTATTTTAGGGGATATTCTTCTTCTTTATTATCAAATGCTGCCTTGATCATGTGACATTGTAGATGGGATCTGATTTGTGGTTTGTTAATGAAACTATTAATGATATCATCCTCTGTTTGATCTTTAAAATCGAGAACATCTTCTATGGTTAGTGGTGATCTCATATTTTCCATAAGATATAATACAAGTTGCTTCCTTGTTTTGATTATTGATAGGCTTGGTTGGGCTGGGGGATATAAAGCTAAATTCTTGACATAGTTTCCCCTTGTTACTGTCATGTTGCCTTGTCGGTAGCCAATATAAGCATCGGTAGTTTCCAACCAAGGTCTACCTAGAATTAGCGGTTGTCCATTTAGCTGGTTCTTTGGGTTGATAACTAGGAAGTCAGTAGGGTACTCCCAGAAATCTATGGATACCATTACATCTTGTAGTGTACCTTCTGGTTTGAATACCGATTAGTCAGCCAATTCCAATAAGGTTGTTGTTGGATCTAATGATGTAATGCAAACTTTTTGACAAGTGGTGGTTGTTAGGATATTAATTACAACGCCCAAATCAAATAAGGCATTTGGAAATAATTGCCCATTGATTTGCACTGTCACTATATAATTTCCTGGGTCTTCATATTTTACAGGTGTTTCCATTCTTGATAATAAGTCAGATATAGTACCGACTACTTGGACAGTTGGGTTGGTTTTTGTTCTCCTCATTGGCTTCTTTATACACAATTCCTTAATGGTTTTTGCATAAATAGGAATGTCTTGGATAGCTTGGAGGAGAGGGATTTTTATACAATTTTTTTTTAATTCTCCCAGAAGATCAAAATTAGGATATTCTATTGGGCGAGGTATGGTTAATCATTCTAGGAATGGTGGAGAAGAGGTGGTTGATTGTTGTGGAGTTTGATGTTGAGTTTTTTGTTGAACCACCTTCTCTTTTTGCACTATTTGTTCTATAGGTAACGGATCTTTAGTGTGAACATTTTTGTCTCCCTCTGTTTCTACTATGCGCCTAGATATCAATTGAAGGTCATTACACTCCCTCAGTTCAGTTTCTAATTCTGGTGGTTCCATTATTTGGACAGACTGAACTAGCCTATTATTTGGGTTTGGGTTGGGTTGGGCTGGGAGTTGTGGTCTTAAATTGGTCTGGGGTTTTTGTGGCAATGTATAGGGAGCTAGCACTGTAGGTTGAGAGAGTGGAATTGTTCCAGCTGGCTGATTTGTAGGTATTTTCTAGTTTGACATCCAGGCTTGACTCTGTGAAGTGGAGGGGGTCCATTCTGTTGGATAGGCATTTTTTTTCCAAAACGGTGGGCAGAAAGGAAAATTTGGCCAATTAGTTTGGTTTGTTTGATTTGGCCATGATGAAGTAGGAATTGGCTATTGTGACCAATTGGGGAAAGGTGGCTGATTTTTCCACATTCCATTATATTGCTGAACATTATATTGAGGAGGCTAAAAAGAAGAGAATGGATCAGTTGGCATACCTGATTGTCGTGGTTTCCATTGTTGGCGCTGATTAAGTAAGCATACCACTTCTGATTCTTCTTTTGCCTCTTTATAGAATGCTTTAACACAGGAAGTGAGGGACACCCTTCTATGGGGTGATCTTTTGTGCAAATGGCACAAACTTTGATTATATCTAGTGGGCACTCTTTGTGGCTATATTTCTTCCTGCATTTAGGACAGAATATTACAAAGTTTTGTTTGGCTTTTGTTTGCTTTTGTTTGGCTTGCATAATGTCGAACTGCGTTGTTAGAGTCCCTAGAATATCTGTTTTAAAATCTTCCAGAAGATTTCCAATGTCTACACGAGTTACACCTTCACTAGGAGTCTTATTATCCCTTATGATCATGTCACGTTGTGTTGATTTTAGCCTTGTGCTGCCTCTCGAAGTCCTGATACACAAATCAATGATGTTAGCATAGATTTCCTAATATATATCACCTTTTCCCATAATATTTAATGTTTCAACCCATTGATCCTTCATCCCCCTAATTAATGTAGATTTCAGAACATTATCAGGTAAGGGTAAACATGCATAAGGATATCTCTGGAGGTTGTATTGAAATCGTTCCACATATTCTTCCAGAGTTTCATTGGGTTTTGCTGTCATCTAAATTTTTTCATATTTTATCTCCCGAGACCTGCAATAATCCTAATATTTCTTTAGAAACGTAGCTTTCATCTGATCCGAATCATTTATAACCCCTCCACCTAATCCCGTAAACCATCATAAAGCTTATCCTTTTAATGTGGAAGGAAATAATTTTAATTTTTGGGGATCGGTGGTATAGTCATACCCCCTGCATAATACATCGAATTCAAACAGAAATGCATCTGGATATTCTGATGTCAAGCCATGAAATGGAGGAATATGTTGAAGAGGAATGGCTTTCATAGGTGCATTAACTGCAGTATCCACTATGGGATATTGTAGTGTGGAAGTTTGTTGAGGTGTTTGCTGGTTCTGGGCCATTTGATAAAATATGTGCCAATATCCTTATGGGATATCAAGGGAATTCCTAAGCTGACTAGAAGGAATAGGAATGACCTTGACAGCACTCCCTTGATCTGGAATAATAAGTGTTCCTTGCTGGCCTACTGCCTGAGGAGATTCAGGTCCTTTGTTTTGAACGATGTTGACAACATTTCCCTTATCTGGGATGCTTACTGTTTGGATTATTTCAAGAGGAGATTTTGGTTCTTCTGTTTCTCCTGTTTTCCTTTCTCTTTCGTGGAGATTACTAGAGTTCCCTTCTTGTGGAGAAATTAGGCAAGAATTCTCAATTTCTTGGGAATATTGCTTGATTACTTCCGTTTGACTATGTATATTAGGAAAGGCTATATATGGTGACTCTATGGCCTAAAGGGAACTAGTAGGATGTCTGGAAATAACTTTCCTAGGTCCTACTGATCGCTGAGATTAAGTTTTCTTAAGGATTTCGTTAATGAAAGTTGTTTTCCCAAGGGTCACCGGTCCCTTAGGTTTTTCGGGTTTAGGAGGAATTTTGTTTTTTTTAGCTTTTATATTCATTAAAAAAAAACAAGCCTTCATTCCGAAATAAGGAAAGAAATTTACCCAATTCTGCTGTGAAGCGGGATGTGAGCAAGTATGTTCCTTGCTCAGTGCGCAGGTTCTTACGTTCCGTCTTTAATACCCAATTATTCCCAAGCAGAAAAAAGAATCAAATGTGTATCACTCCTTCTAAATGGCATACACTCTCCTCGACAATGACACCAAAATGTTGAGGTATAAAAGGTGTATTTTTAACGCCTATATATCCTACATTAATTATCAATCTGAGAACGAATTTTTGTTTCAAGAGTGTACTCTGTTTGAGGCTGCAATTTGAGCTAAGAGAAATTCTGTGAGAGATGTAGTACATTATTCTAAATACAAGAGTAAATGGATGTTGGAAAAGAAATATAATTACAACAACATAAATTCAAATACTCTAAAATCTACTTGTTCACTCAGCAAACATCAATCAAGGATATAGTAGCAATAACTCATTCCTCTAGAAATTGATGCAATTGAAATCAAACTGGAACAAGACAATCATTCTGGGAACAAGGAAGCAATAAACAATGTTCGCTACAGTTGACAGTCTTGATTTAAGAAAATTAAAGAGAAATATAAACTGAACTAAAGCTATTGAAAGTAAACTAGGGAGAACTCTTTAAAAACAAGTTTTCTGCAATCTAGAAACTAATGAATTGGAAATGAACAACACAATGGAATTGAACAGAAAATGCTAACTAATGAATCAAATCTTAACTTAATGAAATCAACTAACGAACTCTGTTTAACATCAAACACTGTCGACAACAAACGTTATCAAATAGAAACCTTAAATGAACAACAATCCAATGGAACAACAAATAGAGTTAAATATTGAACATCAAAGCTTTATAAGCAATAACAAGATGAATAACACAGGAATTAAGATCCTTCTTGAAATGGAACAACAATGAAATTCATTAACGTAACACAGCAATACCAATTAATAATTCAACAACTAATTAACTTCATAAACGTAATAAAATCGAATAGAATTATCACACAAAAGTAATTAAAGGATATAAATACAAACAACAGATCGATTCTACTAGGGTCGGGCCCTTAGCACCAGTGAAACACTGCTGGGTTACTTCAGAGCTTAAGAAATGGAACTTAAATGCATATTTGTATTAATCAAACATAAATAATCTTCACAACGATCACTCTCTGATTACGAGAGTGAATAAAGTGTAGAATTACAAGAGAAATGTTTTAATCAATGATTCGACTCCTTCAATCTCTAAAGGCATTGCCTTATATAACAACTTCGGCGGATAAGACAAGGAACAAGATAATATTTGAACAGCAATCCCTCAGGATCGAAGGATCCTCAGGGATTCGCTTCCTGTCTTTCTTTAGCTATCACTTGATCTTCTTCATCTGAAGCCGTGTTGTTCCCTACCTTCTCTTAGCAATGCGTTCTAATTTTCTTCTCTTTGACAGGATATGGTCTATCACTGGACGAACAACAGTTACTCCTGGTTTAACCTTGCCTCTGGTATAGTTGTTCACCTCGCTTGACTCCTGTTTTTGACAATAAAAGGTAGTTTTTAGTTGTACTTTTTACAATAAACATAAGTCTTTGCAATTCTACCATAATTCTATAATAAATCACCTTTGTAGAACAAAAAGAGTTATGTTTAAAGGAAAATAATGAGAAAACACATGGTGAATTCATACCTTTTTCAACGCTCAAAAATTTCCATCCACCATATTCAAGTTGAAGGGGTGTTTGTGAGCCCAACCAACATTCTGAACTTTTTAAACTTTTCTCTTTTTTACTCTATGGTGAATATGTATGCAATTTGTTCATTTCTGGAACAATATATCAAATGAACAGTCTTGGAATCTAGATGATATTATATCAAATATTACTTCATGTTGATGTGTTAGGTTCGATTATGGAATATGGGGTTCTTGTCTAAATTGATTGCAGAAGTATTGTCAAGCAAAAGAGGAGTAAAATTCATTTGTTTCTCCTACAAATATTCAAATTTTTTCTTAGTACTCACAATATAAGTTGTTTCTTTTGTATCTACCACATATCCTATCTTTGTTGTGGAATTTATTGGAACAAATTTCTTGTGTGACCTCTAGGAAACAAAATCTATTACTCACGAGATATCTTAAAGTCACTGATCCATTTTATTTGTCCCCATAAATGTATGAATTAGAATATCCAACCAAGTTGAAGTCATCCATAGTTGATATGTGAGTGGAAACTCTTGAGTTCCCTTTAAGTATTTTAGAATTTTTTTTGTAACAAAGTAGTGTCCTTCATAAGGTTTTTTCATAACCTTAAAATAATCCCATAAAAATAAAATGTTTGGTATAATGGTGGTAAGGTAGATAAGACCTACCAGATGTACTTGGTTGTAACCCCAAATCAATTTTAGGCTTCCTTTGGTGTGAGCTTAAAATTATTTCCATTGGAGTAGAAAAAGGGTTGTATTTTGCCATGTCAAACCTCTTCAAAGAATTTCTAGTGTAATTTTGCGAGATAGATTTGTACTTTGGATGTTCTGTAACTTCAGCATTGAAGTAGTAATGAAGATGTCACAAATTTTTCATCTCAAATCCTTATTCATCTCTTTTTTTATGGATGCAATATATCTTACATTATTCCCTTTCATTAATACATCATTTACATACACTACAAGATATATAATAGTTTTACCAACCTTATTTACAAACATAGTTGCATCATCAAGATTAAAGTGTTTGAGATTCACATTTCAAAAGATGCTCAATTAACTTTCCATACGATTCTACCAATCCTTGCAATTATCTAATAAGTTTGAACACTTTTTTTTCTTGTCCCTTCTTAACAAAATTTTTTGGCTAATCCAGGAAGGAATTATTTGATCCGCCTACTCCATTGGCTCAAAGCATAATTCTTTAGGTTCTAGATTTTTGGGGTCATTTGTAACACCTAAATGATGTTTTTTTGATGTGCCAGGGAACTAGGTTGTATCTATATGTAGAGACTAGGTAAAACTATATTGTCTAATTCTTAGCTAGACCTTTACAATGGGCTACTGAGCAAGCAAATATTGTATGAAAAATTATGACCTCAAGAAGTTGGTGTACCAATTAATCCCAATGGGGCCCATAAGCCTTTTAGTGTTTCATCTCATGGGGTTAGGTTTTTGGATGTTTAGGGTTTCCTTATTAATATTAATGTCAAAAAGGGAATTTTTGCCTTATTCTAACTCATTACAGTGAATGCACATATCCATCACATTTATTCTCAGAGACAAGCTACCACGAGTTGAGCTAGTTAGTTTTCATTCTACATTTTTATAGTTTCAAAATTTTCAATTTATTAATAGAGGAAAAGTTTCATTATATCACTATGTCTCGGTTATATATATGTATTTCATTTCATTCCCTTAAAAAATATGGATTATTGTTATCATAGTGATCTTCTCTTCTTCTTTTTTTGTGCACATCCCCAATGAGGTCATGATATAAGGAGTTAGGACTCAAAATATTTGATCCCTTCCAAGATTGTCCTCACTAACCCTGATGAACTCCCATAATGGAAGAAAATAAAGATGATAAAATAGGAGATATTATTAAATTATTACTCGATTAATCCCTCATGCGAAAAGGGAGCGAGATGATGGATAATTTTTCCCAGATCATTCAACATACCCAATAGGTGACACAGCTTCATCAAGTGGCCACTTTGGTGTTAGAAATTAATTAATGAAGCAATGAAATTAACAAAATATTTTGGATTCACAAATAAAGAAATGCATAGAAGAAGAGAGACACATATATATGTGTTTCACCCAATTTGGGCTACGTCCATGAAGAAACAACTAGTCCTTCCTTTTATATTATCCAACAAAATGAAGAGATGCAACCTACAGTAGATCCGCCATAATTTCCTCTTTGATATCACACGATATCCTCTATCGTTTTTATCTAGGTGGATATTGGTGGCCCCCCGCCTATTCCACTTAGACCTCGAGTTAGGTTCATTAGTTTCCTTGTTCATGGCATCATCTACTATTTTTAACAATTTTTCGAGTCCTGAACATCTGGAGTAGCTTTGACCCCCTAAGCGACACTTTTTTTATGCCCATAGCAGGCCTGTAGCCATAAGAAAGGGCATGTGTTAAATACTATAGTACTTAAAGAGATATTCCAGACGAGGTATCATACACACTAAACACATATAATATGACCAAGTTACGAGCCTGGGAAGTTGGTCACCCAAATTACCCCAATGGGGCTCACAAAATCTAAGTGTGCCATCTCATCTGGTCATGGTTTTGGTTGTTTAGGGGTTTCTCTTGTTGTTCAATATTAAAAAGGAATTTGGGCCTCAATTTAACACAGTTCATATGCATGTAGCTGCCAGATATATTCTCAGAGATAAGCTACCATTGCCCAAGATAATTTATTTCCATTCTGGCTGTAAGAATATTTCATTTCTTTGATATCAGTGATATGAAGTGTTATTTCTGTTGTATCTAGGTATTTATTGTTATCTATATTATATGGTGGTCATGTTTAAGTTTAGATAAGTGGTATTAGAGTGGTCTTCTCTTTCTCTGATTTTCTTTGCATGTCCCAAATGAGGTCAAGGTATAAGGAGTTAGGGCTAGAATTAGTTGAACCTTTGTAAGACTAGCCTCACAAACCCCAATGACCTCCCATGGGAGAATAACATAAATATGAGGGAGAAGGAGATTATTTCAAAATATTTCTCGAAGAATCCCTTGAGCGACAAAGGAACAAAATGATTGAAAATTTTTCCTAGATCCTTCGAGAGATGCCCACAGGCAAGACATCTTCATTAGGAAATCACTCTAGAGGTGCCACTCTCTTCATGGTACAAGTAAAATTTGACATTCCCATATTTGAAGTCTAGATAGATGTAGACATTTTAGATAGATGGTTAAATCTTTTCGAAGGATTTTTTTTCAGTTCATGTTTTTTCCAATAGGGAAAATAATACTTTTGCGCTCCTCAAAGTCACCCTCCATTTCAAGAACTAGTTAGAAACCCATTGAGAAGAGAGGGACGAGAGATAACCCTCATTGTTTTCAGCGGCACGCACTTTGAATTCTTTCTTAGATGCCATCAAGGAACAATATTACCCTTTGGGGAGCTATGAGGACAAGTACATAGAATGGACCAGATTGCGGAAACAAAGGGATAAATATGTGCATGCGCTGATGAATTTGTTCCATACCCTATGAAAAAACTTGGGTTTCAAAGTTTGACAGAAACATTTGGTGCCGAAGTACCACAATTATTTCCAAAGATACATTTATGAGTAAATGGAGTTCCTCGACATATCCTCACTTGGTGCAACATATGGATATGCTACGAAGATCGAGCATAAGTTTAAACCAAAGAAGAAATACTTTGGATCTGTGGATTTTAAGCAAAGGGAAGGTGCCACCAAACTGTAGAAGAAAGGACAAAGCCAAGTAGGGGTGACTGAGCACAATTTGATGAAGCTACAAGAAATAATAACACCAAAAAGACAAAGAAGGAAATGGGAAAGTGGTGTGAGTTCCATAACAACCTCACTCACAACACAAGTGAGTGTCGAGCCAAGCAGTCACTAGTGTTCAAGGTAAAGGCTTCCAAATCAGATCCATGTTCCAACTCTGAGTCAGAACCCGATGAGGGGATGAAAAAGGGGAGAAGAATATTGACACGAAGCCTAGTACCACTGTTGCTATCACCAAGATCTAATGGATGATCCAGAAGATCCATAGGAGGGGGACGACCTCTTCCATTAGAAGATGTGGGTGAAGGGTTCTCCACTGAAATTCATATTTGATAGTGGGAGCCAAAATAACCTCATTTCAACATAGTTTGTGAAGCAACTAGGCCTACCAACCATAACCCACCCGTAATTGTACACCATTGGGTGGATTCACCAAGGGCAAGATCTCCTCATCAGCTAGTAGTTTTGGTTTCCCTATAACATCAAGCCCTTCATAGATGAGATACTCTGTAATATTACTCCTCTTGAAGTTTTTGATGTACTATTATGCCAACAGTTGTTCCTTGAGAAACAATTCTTGGCTGTGTACAAGAATCCGTGCTCAAGACATTAAAGATTATGTCACAAAAAGTATATATGCGTCTCTGTTTCTTAACCCTTTAAATGTTAGTAATATATTTCCCAAATATCAAATCTTTAGTAGCCATGCAATGCCATATTCCCTTTATACTTGAAGTGAACGAATGAAAGACAGAGAAAGAAAAGGATCTTAACTTGTCATGCTGCTTTACACAGAAAATGTCAATCTAAAATCCAGAAGAAGTGAAAACATATAAGTTAAAGAAGAGGAGCGCCTATTAAGGATATTTAACTCTTAGACATATAAATATCAAGAGATCTGCAGCTCTAATCACTCTACTTTATTCACAGACATGCGGATGAAATGGAAACCAAGAAAACTCTTCAACATAGATGGAATATTGGAAACTTGCAAAACTTCTTTATTCATTTGATATTGCTCAGTACAAAATTAGCCTTCAAAAGGTTCAAAACTCGGAACCTTCTTCCTTCCTTAAGATGTCTTTAAATACAATCTGAACCAAAATGGTTTCAGTTATAAAACTGATTCTAACTGACTGTAACTACTTAACTACTTTCTGTCACGGAGGTATATGCCTCAGGAACATTTCATTACATTGCATCATTTGACTTGAAAATAAAATAAAAGATGACAAATCCTAATCTAAAAGAACTGATGTTCCTGGAACAACAACTGACTCAATGATTTCTTGCGGCTGTACGGTTACTTGTGGCTGCTTGGCGGGAAATCCTTTTTCTGTATCAATAGTGAATTTCTTACATTCCTTCCAGAGCTTGTCTTGAGTTATTGGAGCATTCTTATAACGCTGATATTCTACTGTGAAGGCAACAATACGACTGTGAGTGAGGTTACTTGTAAACAATGTTTTCACCATCCACAGCAGAAGGAAATGTCTTTGTAAGAAATTGAAGACTGTTTCTCCCTTTAGTATCTGCATCTTCTCATGTCGACCATCTGCTCTGCTTTTTGCGAACACCAACTGATCTTCATACAACTTCCAGGACATAAATTCACCTCCCTCCCTCCAGCATGATGGCAAGCCAGTTCTTATCAATTTATCAAATGAAATGTCAAATTTCTTAATCACCTCTTTGATTACCTGTAGCCGCTTCTCTGATGCTTTCAGAAGATCGTTTTTAATAATCATTTTGTTTATTTCTTCAGCATAAAAATACCTGTCTTGTATCTCCATATCTTGCAACTCTTCATCTGTTTTGGAATTAATAAAATTCATGAATCTTTTGGCCCAATTTGATCTTTTGATTGCAGCTGGCTTGTCCGATGACAGTTCCTTTTCGTGATCAGCAACAATGCCTTTCTCTCTGGCAATTACTTTTATGGAATCCCACTTTGCTTGTATTTCATAAATGATCTTATTCCAGATGAGATCCTTAGCTTTAATAAGGGAAATATTTCCCTTCAATTTCTCCTTGAGTTCCTTAATTTCTTCTTCAGCTTTATGTAGCTTCTGCTCATTTTCGCCTGCCTTTTCTTCCCATCCTTGCATTAATCTCAGAGCTGTATCCTTTTCAGACTGGGCCTGTTTGCAATCTCTCTCCACCATTTTTAGCTCTGTATTCAATTGAGCAACTTGGACATGTGGATCGGCCGCACCTGCAGAAAAATCAAAAGTACAAGTGTGGTTCTGAATTTGATTTTGTAAGGTTATGGCTGTTTGCTTTACCTTATCAAGCTCTTCATCTTTCTTTATCAATTTTTGTCGCAGCTCCTCTTTTTCCTTTTCTACCTCTGCTACTTCAGCTGCCAGCGAATGCTCTGCAGCTGGCAATTTCAGCTTCTTCCTTAATGAAGATATTTCTGCTTCTCGCCCTTTATTAGTTTGTGCATTGCGCTTTTATCATTTGGATCAACGCCAATATTCATTATGATTTTTCTTTTCTTCGCTCTTCATTTTCTTTTGAATAGTCAATGCCTGAAAATGCTTTCTCCATCTTACACCGTTTGACAACCTTAGTAAGTATATTCTTCCACTTTGATGTAGGATGAGTCTTGCCTAAATCATTAACAATTAACTGACCTGTTTGCATATGGAGATTCATCTTGTCCCACAAGGGGATCTTCTTTACATCCATAACAATATTCAACTCCTTAAAACTGCCTGAGGGTCCCAGAGACATCCCTGTCGGATGCGATAACGCCATTTTGAACTGGTCTTTCTCTAAATCCATTACAAATAATAGTTCATTTGGTCACAGATATATGTTGTTCTCGCTTTTGTCTCTATATTGGCCTTTATTCTTGATTCTCACATTCAATTAGGGAGAAACACCACACAATGGAAGGAGCCTTCTCTAACTGGAGTTCTGATCTGCTAGGAGATGAAACGCCCTGTTCTTCACTGACCTGGAGAGTAAAATCAGGTGAATTGGAAGAGTGGTCTTCTGCTAATTTAGTCCTTTTCTCCTCTCGGGGCTCTTCCTCATCAATCTCAAATAACATCATATCTCACTCTCTTACCCATCTTCTCCAATATTACAGGAGTTTGAATATTAATCCGCGATGAACTTGGCCCTCCTGGATTAGCCAACTTTTCTAAATCTGGTTTACTCACATGAGTAAAAGCAGCATAACCGTTCTCGACTTCTCCGTGAAATAATCGCATGTGGGTCATAGGCCCACTTCTCCCCCACACCGTGTTTTTCCAACATCTCACTACAAGCTTGCCTTGTGTTAATCTTAATAAAAGGACCTACATCATGGGCAACTTGTACATTAACCCTGTTCTTCATTGGAAGAAAATGAATTTGATCCACATTGAGACTTTGCCTTATAAATTCCAAAGCAAACAGTCTCATGGGAACAAACGTTGGAAGCCTATAAGGCTCAACACCAACTCCATATAGCCTTATTTCAGAATGGTCTTCAAAAACAAACCAGTCTCCATATCTACAATTAGGTCCCAATTGCAAGAACTCCTGAGCCTTTGGAAAGAAACAAGGAGGCCGAGTCCCATTGAGAATTCTATAAGCGGTGGTCATAAAATTTTCCACAAATTCAAATAAACCAGCTTCATTTTCTTCTCTTCTAATCAAATCAGTCCAAAGTAGAACTGACTGCTTATTCTTGTTACTATCCATTATGTTCAAACCAATACCCATGAATTCTTCCACATTCTGGTATAAAAACAAGTAAACTATTAATGAGGGAAATCTGAAATAACCTGTTAGTGGGAAAGCTCCTCGAAGTATTGAACCAGCGAATCTTCTGAGAATTGTAAAGGAGAATCATTCTCCGGGAAGCATAATGCCTGACGCATTAATTGAGCTGAAACCTGCAAAACACTTTCTCCCTGGGAGTTCATGACATAACATTTGCCGGGATACATGGACGAAACCAACTAGGAAATGAATTCAGGAAAGACATGAGTTTTAGGAATACAGGCAGACAGCACTCCAGAACTCTGCATAGCGGAAAACACATGTGACTGGTCGGTGTTCAAGGTCACTTGATAATGCAGAAGAGGATGATTTATAGATGAGGCAGTATCACGGATGTCCTTCTCACTATCTAGGAGAGGGTTCAGAGTGGACAGACCAGACAAGGATGCTCGTTTGGCCATGGCTGACAAGAATTTCGAAAACAGTTTGGTGCGAAGGTGGCGGGACGGGGTTTAAAACTGGGCAACAATCACAAATGAATCACGACGGAACGGAAAACCCGACTTATAAACAACGGAGACCGTAATCAATGCAAGGGTGACGTGGGACGACACGCATAGTGGATGACAACTGTTTGCCAACTGTTTGACACTTCAGCGGATGACGTAATGCGGGGGGTCTGTGAGTACGGCCGAGACCTTCAACCCATACCCCCCGCAATCAATCAAAGCCGTCGATCAATAATTTTCGTAGATCTGACCAGTCAACTGCGGGGGGTCAGGTTTTGATAACCGACGGGCAAGTTGACCGCCCGCAGTTGCTTATCCAAAAGCTTCTGCGCGTGATTGCGATTTCCGCTCCGGAAGTTGCTCGGACTTTATGATTAATAAAAATATAACAATCTAAAGTCAGTCCGCTCCATAAATCGAAATGAAAATGGAAATACAATGTATTCTTTCTTCATCTTTTTCCTATACTAAAGTATAAAACCTTATACTATAGCATATTTCGGATCCTTATGAATATTTTTTCAAAAACATTTTCTTTTTCCAAAACTTCAAAACTTGACATAATAAAAAGGATATGCAGATACAATGATCCACAACATCTGGCTCCACCTGGGGATAGTGTTTTTACCACGAAACACTAAGAACCTGCAGATTAGTGCCTTCACCTCGGGCATGGAGTCAAAAATTTCTTGATGGAAATTGTACAGTGAACACTCCGGATATATACAATGATGGATCAGTAGCTGCTTAATGTTGGAAATAATGCTTGAGATATTGCCCATTGACAGGCATATCCAGCATTTCTCCTTCCAGATTTTCCAACACGAAAGTGTTATTTCCTCTGACTTCATTAATTTTGAATGGGCCATACCACAAGGGATCAAATTTCTGGTGTTTGCCTTTATCTTCCCTTCGTGTATCCCATCTCAAAACTAAATCTCCTTCCTGAAACAAAACTTCCTTTGCCTTTCTATCAAATACTGCCTTCATCTTTTGCTGATAAGTGAGCAAGCGGTCTTGAACTTGATTTCTGCTTTCACTTAATTCCATCACATTGTTCATTCTTCGTATCATGGGGTTTGGTTCTGCTTGGGCATCTTGGAGAAAAGAAATCACAGGTTTTACCAATTGTGTGGGAAATAAAGCTTGAGTGCCGTACACAAGCTCATAAGGTGACTTGCCAGTGGACCTTCTTGTGGTCATCCTTGTTGCCCACAAAGCAAAGACTAACTTCGTGTCCCAATTCTTCTGATTTTCACTGATTGTTTTCTTCAAGATTCTAACCAATGTCTTGTTGGATGATTCTGCTAATCCATTGCCCTGCGGATGGTAAGCTGTGGAGTGAGACAATGTCACATTATAAGTTTGGAAAAAATTAATAAACCTGAGTGAACTGAAAACCTGAGCATTATCTGTCACAATCTTCACGGGGCATCCAAACCTGCTAAAAATGTTCTCCTCCAAAAACTTTATCACTACCAAATCATTAGCTTTCCTGGTGGGAATTGCCTCCACCCACTTTGTAAAATAATCCGTAGCAGTAAGAATCCATCTAAACTGCCCGCTGGATGGTGGATTAATCTCTCCAATGAAGTCCAATCCCCATTGTCTAAAGGGTTCTTCAACAAAGACAGGAAGAAGAGGTAGAGGAGCCAGCTTTTTCTTCTCTGCAAATAATTGGCATTTTTGACAGCTTCTGACTATCTTGTAAACATCTGAAAACACAGTCGGCCAATAAAAACCTGATTTGAATATTTTGTGAGCCGTTACCTTCCAGCTGTAATGCCCTCCACACAGGCATTCATGATACTCTCTTATTACTTCTAGAATTTCTTCCTCTGTAAGACACAACAACAACATGCCAGCTGGATCCTTCCAATATAATTTTGCTTCGATTATAACATAAGGCTGAGCCTTAAGTTTCAGGGCTCTGTATTTTGCTCTATTAATAGAAGGTGGACATGTCAAAAAGCACAGATAATGTACAATATCCTTATACCACTCTGAACAAAGAAATTTATACTTAACTGCTGTTTTTGATTGACTGTCACGCGTTTCTTCATTTGCTTCTTCTACGGGGGCAAGCAAATTGATTCCCAGTGCTTGGAAATTGGATTCTGTCAGTAATTTGGCCAATCCCAATCCTTTAACCAGCTTGGTTGGCTTTATATCTAAATCATACTCTTGTATCTTTGCGATCCATTTTCCTCTTTTACCTTCCACATCACTTTGTACGCGCACATCTTTCACGGCCGAATTGGGGACATACGCCAAAATCTGAGAGTGAAGAACATAAGTTCTGAAAGCTTTCAATGCCTTTACCAGAGCGTACACCTGTTTCTCTAATATGTTATAATTCAATTCTGCATCACGGAGAACTTTGCTGAAATATGCAACTGGCTGCCCCTGCTTCTCTTCATTTCTTTGTAATAAAACGGCTGCAATAGTTGAAGGGGAAGCAAATGAAAAAATTTGAAACGGCTTCAAATAATCTGGACTTACCAAAACAGGGGCTTCTTTTAAAGCCTCCTTGATTCTCTGGAATGATTCCCTCGCCTCCTTGTCCCACCTTACCTCAGCATTCTTTTTTAACATGTCAGTAATCTTTTTAATGATTTCAGCATAATTTGGGACGAACCGCCTTAGGAAATTAATCTTTCCGAGGAAACGCTGGATATCCTTTTTACTTCGTGGCAGAGGAATCGTCTGAATGGCTTCAACTCTGGCAGGATCAATCTTCACTCCTTCTTTCGAAACAATGTGGCCTAATAATTTACCCTCCTCCAGGGCAAATAAAGACTTCTTCGGATTCAATGATAAACCAAACTTTCTGCACTTCATGAAGGCCTTCTGTAAATGCTGTAAATGCTCCTCATCCGACTTCGAAAAAATTGTGACGTCATCCAAGTAAACCACTACAAACGTGTCTCCCACAAATGCGATATCCATCGCCCTTTGAAATGTAGCCCCTGCGTTCATCAGCCCAAAAGGCATCCTGGCGTACATGAACGTTCCCCAAGGCGTAGTGAAAGCGGTTTTCTTCTGATCCTCCTTCTCCACTGCTACCTGATTATAACCTGAGAACCCGTCCACCATAGACAGTCTATAAGCACCAGTCACTTTCTGTAAGACAAAGTCCATTTTCGACAGAGGATAATTGTCCTTTAATGAAGCCCTGTTTAAATTTCTGAAATCCACGCATAACCTTATCTCTCCATTTTTCTTTCGAACAGGTACAAGGTTAGAAACCCAATCTGAATACCTAAGTGGGAAAATTATCTTAGCTTGCAACAATTTCTTAATTTCCTTCTCGATTGGAGCCAACAGCAATGGATTAATCTTCCTAAGCTTCTGTTTATGGGACTTAACTCCCTCCTTGAGTGGAATCTTGTGCTGTATAATGTCTTTATCATATGTTTTCAAATCATCATACGAACAAGCAAAAACATCTTTAAACTGTTTAAACAACTCTACATACCTTTCCTTATATTCCTTCGGAAGCCCCTTGAACAGTTTGACCATCTTAGGTTCTTGTGGAGTACCTAAATTGCAATCCTCCACTGGCTCGTCTTGGTTCCTCTGTTTTTGATCCACAACAACATCATTAGCCCCAAACAATCTTTCAAGCGGTACTAAGCCTCTGGGTAAGACGTTATCTTTTAACTGAATAATTTCCCGACCACCGATTTCCTTTTTAAAAGTCTTACCAGCCAACTCGTCTTCATCACTTTCCAGATCAATTTGATGATCTTCAAAATCCTCAGTCATCAACAAAAACTGCTTAATCTGCTCATCATCTTCGAAAACCTACCAATGTTTAATATTATCAGGAATTGACGGCCTATGTCTCATTTCTATCTCATACCTTAGTTTCACGCTGATAGGAGGCTTGAACGTACTTGCTGCAACCGCCAGTGAATCTGCTAACCTGTTTTCTTCTCTCGGCACAAACTGCAAATTGAATGCTTCAAAATAGTTTTCAATCAGATCCCATACCTCATTCCGGTATGCTCGTAATCTGGGATGCTTGGTTTGGCAGGAATTCTTGATCTGCCTTATAATTAACTCTGAATCTCCAAACACAGTCATAGCTTTAATCCCCATCTGCTTAGCTGTCTGCAAACTAATAATTAACGCCTCATATTCTGCAACATTATTAGTAGATTCGAACTCCAATTTGAAGGAAAAAGGCACCAAGTTACCTTCCGGAGAAACAAAGATGAAACCTGCTCCAGTACCTTCTTTGGAAAACGCTCCATCAAAATAACACTTCCACGGTTTTTCTGACTGTAATTCCTTATGTACAACTTCTGAATCAAGCTTCCCCTGAGATTCCTCAGCAAATTCTGCAACCTCCTGCAACATGAAACATGACAGATCGTCCTTTTCTTGACCGTAAATTGGTGAATTACTGGCATCTTTCTTGGTGGCAGTCTTTTGGAATCTGGTCTCTCTATACAATCTTCTTTCTTCACCATTGAAAACAGGAATAATAGCATATGTAAAGTCCAGTTTCAAAACTCCTCCCAGCTTTGCTCCCCACGACCTAGATAATAACATTCCAAACCTGGCTGGAATATCTGCCACTACAACGTCCATCATAATGCTTTTGGCTGGGATTTGGGCCAATGAGACAACCATAACATAGTTACCGATGAAATAGGTAACCTGACCTCAAAACGGGAACTCTAGCCCAAAAACTCTCAAAAAACATGAAAAAACACCCAAAAAAAAAAAAGTGTGTCTTCCAGAACGCACTTGTTTTTTTTTTAAGGTCAAATTTCAACATTTTCTAAAATTATGCTAAAAAGAAATTGTTTGTTGAAAAAAGGATTGAAAAAACACCCCCCCAAAAAAAAGTGTCTCTTCCAGAACGCACTTCTTTTTTTTTGAAGGTCAAATTTCAACATTTTATAAAATTATGGTAAAAACAAAATTGTTTCTTAGAAAAAAGATTGAAAAAACACCCTCAAAACGAAATTAGTTGATGCTGGAATAACAAAAAAAAAATTTGTGTCATACTTTTGGCATTTTTAAAAATAGAAGTAACATTTTTAAATTTTTAAAATTCAAACATTAAAAAAAAACCTAAAATTTAAGAAAAAAATAAATTTAAAAAATAAAAACATTTAAAAGCTTACAATTTAAAAATATATGAAGATAAAAAAAATTAAAATAAAAACAAAGTAAAAATTTTAATTCAATCATTAAAAAAAACCTAAAATTCAAGGAAATTTTTTTTTTAAAAATAAACCAAAAAAAAATTAAGATTAAAATTTCAAAAAATATAGAAATTAAAAAATAAAAATAAAAACAAAATAAAAATATTAAATTAAAAAAAAAAAAAAAACAAGTTAAAAAAAAAGGAAAATATAAAAAATAAAATATAGAAATTAAATTTAAAAAGAAAAAGAAAATGCTTATTAAATTTAAAAAAAGAAAAAAAAAATTAAAACAAATAATTAAATTTAAAGAAATATATTAAATTTTAATAAATTTAAAAATTCAAAATTAAAAAAAAAACACTATTCAAATTATAAAGAAAAAAAAAAGAAAAATTATTTAAAAATAAAAAATAAAAATAAAATACAATGAAAATATTAAATTTAAAACAAAATATATTAAAAAAACAAATAAACTATAAAAAATAAATTAAATTTAAATTATAAAAATTAAAATATATATATGAACTTAAATTAAAATAGGTATATACATAAAATTTTATTAAATAAAAAACTTAAAAACTTTAAAAAAAATATTAAATAAAAAAAAATTAAAAAAAAAAAAATTAAAAAAAATTAAGTTTCATTAAAAAAAAAATCTAATTTTAAATACACAATTTTAATTGAAATATAAAAGTATAAAAATTTTATGTAATTAACAAAAAAATAAAAATAAAAAAGTAAAACATTTAAAAAAAATATTAAATCCAAATAAATTAAAAAAATATATATATAATTTATTGAATTTTATAAAATTATATTAAAAAACTAAACGTAAAATATATAAAATTATGAAATTAAAAAAAAAAAAAAATCAATTAAATAAAAAAAATGGCAAAATTTAATAAAAATTATTAACCAAAAAAAAAAATAATAATAAATTTAAAACAAAAAAATAATAAAATTAAAAAAAATTAAAACAAAATGAAATTTATTTTAAATAATTTTAAAAAAAATAATATTTTAAAAATAAAAAAAAAATTAAAAATAAAAATAAAAAAATCAATTAAAAAAAAACAAATTAAAAAAAATTAATTAAAAAAAAAATTAAAAAAAAAAAATGTGGCGGTGGTTGTTACTGGGCGGCGGTGGCCGGCCGGGCGGCGCCACCGGGGGCGGCCCAGCCGGCCTCCCGGCCCCCGACGGGCGGAGGGGCCGGAGGGGCGATTCCCGGAATCGCCCCTCCGCCCGTCGGGGGCCGGGAGGCCGGCAGGGCCGCCCCCGGGGCGCCGCCCGGCCGGCCCCCGCCGCCCAGTAACAACCACCACCACATTTTTATTTTTATTTTTTTTTTAATTAATTTTTTTTAATTTGTTTTTTTTTTAATTAATTTTTTTATTTTTTTTATTCTTTTATTTTTTAAATTTCAAAAAATAATTTTTTTTTCAAAAAATTAATTTTTTTTTTTAATTTAATATTTTTATTTAAAATAAAATTCCTTTTAAAAAAAAAAATTGTAATATATATATATATACAACTATTTTTTATTTGATTTTATTTTTATTTTTATTTTTATTTTTAATTTTTAATATTTTTATTTTAATTTGATTTTTTTTTTTTAAATTTGAATTTCAAAATATCTAAAATTATTTTTTTAATTCAATTTTTTTATTTTAATTCAATTTGTTTAATTTATTTTATATTTAATATTATAGAATAATTATTTTTTTAAATTTAAAATTTAAAAATTATTTATTAAAATTTTTAAATTTTAATTTAATTTAATTGTTTTTCTTAATTTTTTCGTTTATTTAGTTTTTCATTTTAAAAATCTATAAATGGTTTCATTAAAAAAAAAAAAAAAAAAAACACTAAATTTATGTATATTTGTTTTTTAATTATTTGCACTAGTTTTTTTTCATTTTTCTTGTTTTTTAATGATAGGTTTTTTTTTGTTTTTTTTTAATTTTTTTATTTTCTTTATCTTTTTCAATTTTAATTAGTTTTTTTTTAATTTGTTTTTTTTTAAATTTTAAAATTTGTATTTTTTTCCTTATTATTATTATTTTTTTTAATTTAAATTTTTAAATTTAATTTCTTTTTTTTTAAATTTTTTTTTTCTAAATTTTAATTTTGTAATTTAATTTTTAAATTTTTTTTTTTTTTAAATATATATATATATTTTAATATATTGTTTTTTTTAATAAGTTAGAAAAAAATGTTTTTGATTTTTTTTTTTTTAATTTTTTGGTCAATTTTTGTTTTTTTTCTTAAAATTATGTGTTTTTTTCCTTCAAATTTTGTCATTTCCTTTGATATAATTTTCAAATATTTTTGTTTTTTTTAATTTATTTTTGTTTAAATTTTTTATTTTTATTAGCTATTTTTGTTTTTTTTACATTTTTATTGGTTTTTTTATTGTTTTTATATATATATATTTTTATCTAAGTTTTGTGTTTTATTACCAACATGAAAATCACCACTCTTAAAAAAAAAGGTTGATGCAGCATCAATACGTTTCAAAATTAGCATGAAAATCACTGCTCTAAAAAAAAAAGGTTGATGCAGTATCAATACGTTTCAAAATTAGCATGAAAATCATTGCTCTAAAAAAAAAAGGTTGATGCAGCATCAATACGTTTCAAAATTAGCATGAAAATCACCGCTCTAAAAAAAAAAAAAAAAAAAAAAAAATTGATGCTGCATCAATACATTTCAAAATTAGCATGAAAATCACTAACATTTTAAAACAAATATTCATACTTCATAAATAAAAATTTTAGAGTGTCAAAAATGTGCACCAAAAAAAAAAATGGTGATTCTGCATCATCACTTTTCAAAATCGGGTGCTTTTTATGCTACAAAAAAAAAGTAGGTAACATTGCGGTTACCTATTTCATCGGTAACATTGTTCCATATCTTTAATGAGTCCTACACACTTAACTCTTTTCAAGTCAAAAGAATAAAGGTCTCTGTATGGCTTGGTAATTTGTAAATTTAACTCTTTCATCACACTCAGTGGCATCAGATTGTGTGATGCACCGGAATCCAGCATACAATTGTGCAAAAAAAAATCATGCAAGAGAAGAGATATATAAAAAGGAGGAACAGACGAATCTACCTCTTCCACATGAGGTCCAAATGTCACCACTGGCTTTTCTTCTTGCAGATTCACTGTATCACTCACTTCGTCAGGCTGGGTCAGATTGATAAATTCAGCGATTTCTTTTTTGTAACCTGGGGTTGTCATGAGTTCAAGAAGAGGTACTTGTATCTTCACTTTCTCTAACTCTTTCGACAGACTGAAAGTTTGATTTGATCTTGTCAACTTTTCAGGGTCTTCTTGATCTTTTTTGGAATTCAAATTCTGATTAGAAACTGTGACCACCTTCTCCAAAATGTTAGAATCTTTCTCTTTCGTCTGGGATGTTTCAGCTTGCTGCTTACCTTTCTGCAGTGGAGTCGCCTTTGGAGTAGGTGTTGTATCCGGTTCTTTTTCTTCATTTTCTTGCGTCCTCAACCTCTTTTTTGACCTCAAGTCATATTTTTTATGCAACTCAGATTGCATAAAATCTGTGAATTGTTTACAATAATCGTCCATCTCTTCTTGATCAAATGAGGGCTCGGCTTCTTCCTCTTCCTTCTCCTCTTCTTCATCAATCTCTTCTTCTGTTTCATCATCTTCCATATATACAACAGAAATTCGAGGGTCATCTTCTCTGTCATCATCTTTGTCTGCTGAGCGCGACGGGGCTGCTTCTATGTACAAAGGTGCTTGCACCTGATCTTGATCTTTCTTTTCTCTTTGTAGAATTTGCAAAGGTTGCTTTTTGAATTGGGGATTAAAAACCCCTCTATTCTGTCTGGCAGGCTTGCTATCTATTTCCAACTTTACCAACTTATTTGAAAGATTTTTATTAACCTTAGTCATGTCTTCAATTCTCTGATCCTAAACTGAGGCTTCCTACTTAGCTTTTCCTTTATCTGAAACTTTACCAGCAGCAGACATATTTGCTTCAATCTCCAAAGCATCAGTTTGAATCTGTTCCAGCGTAGGAGACCTTCTTTCCCTTAGCGTGAAACTGAAATCTGGTTCAAAAGCACTAGCAAAAACAACCCTTGCTCCAATCGGAGGGGGTTTCATTTCACCAGGCAAACTATTATACAATTTGTTAAATCTTTTAACAAAATCGTTCATATTTTCATCGGACTTTTTCTTAATTGCATTAAATTCTGTCAAAGAATAACCATGGTCCCTTTTTTCGCCCCATCTCTCAATGAAACGTCTTTCCAGAGCCTCCCAATCATTAATGGAACCATTCTGTAATCCTTTGAACCACTTCCTTGCCTCTCCACTCAGAGACTGAACGAAAAGTCTCATGACAACATCCAAATGTTCAACGTTTAAATTCTCTGCAAAAGTGCAAAACAGGGGCAGGTGCTGTTCTGCAGTTATTTCATCTTCACCAGTAAATCTTGGGAGTAACTTGAGGTACTCCTGAGGCAAATCATGTAAAGGTTGTGGTAGATTTAAAGGTGCATATCTGTTCATCAAGAAAGCAGGGGCTGCAGGAACTGCCATGTTTGCGCCCGGGTTAACTGCTCCTTGAGCGGAAGTAAAATGAATGCCAGTTGTGGGAAAAGATGAATGGGGTGAGACAACTGATATGGGAATGGGAATTTGAACAATCGCAGAAGAGCTGGCAACTGTATGTGACTGAGTTTTTGTAAAGAGGAAAGGCACAAACTCCAAAGATTGCTCTTCTAATGTGGGTTCTTGAATGGGTGACGGTGATGATTCTTCTTCCGAGAAAATGAGTTTCTTGGAAGCTTTCTTGGATGACAAAACTTGTGAACTGCTGCCAGGTGCGAGCAGCGTGGGTTCAGGTGTAACAACTATTTTTGGTTTCTGGCCCTTCTTGGAAACAAGTTTCTCAGGATTTGATAAAATAGGAACTTTTTGCTGAGAGGTGTCTGACCTTGTGTGAGGTTTCTTAGGAGCCAGAGCTATTTTCTAAAATCACAGCGTACTATTTCCTCCTCTCTGAACAACCAGAGGAAATGCAGAACAAAAACCCAGGGAAGAACTTCGACTCTTCGTTCCCCGGCAACGGCGCCAATTTATGTTGTTCCTTGAGAAACAATTCTTGGCTTTGTACAAGAATTCGTGCTCAAGACATTAAAGATTATGTCACAAAAAGTATATATGCGTCTCTGTTTCTTAACCCTTTAAATGTTAGTAATATATTTCCCAAATATCAAATCTTTAGTAGCCATGCAATGCCATATTCCCTTTATACTTGAAGTGAACGAATGAAAGACAGAGAAAGTAAAGGATCTTAACTTGTCATGCTGCTTTACACAGAAAATGTCAATCTAAAATCCAGAAGAAGTGAAAACATATAAGTTAAAGAAGAGGAGCGCCTATTAAGGACATTTAACTCTTAGACATATAAATATCAAGAGACTTGCAGCTCTAATCACTCTACTTTATTCACAGACATGCGGATGAAATGGAAACCAAGAAAACTCTTCAACATAGATGGAATATTGGAAACTTGCAAAACTCCTTTATTCATTTGATATTGCTCAGTACAAAATTAGCCTTCAAAAGGTTCAAAACTCGGAACCCTCTTCCTTCATTCAAATGTCTTTAAATACAATCTGAACCAAAACGGTTTCAGTTATGAAACTGATTCTAACTAACTGCAACTACTCAACTACTTTCTGTAACGGAGGCACACGCCTCAGAAATATTTCATTACATTGTATTACTTGATTTGAAACAAAATAAAAGATGACAACTCCTAATCTAAAGGAACTGATGTTCCTGGAACAGCAGCTGACTCAATGACTTCTTGTGGCTGCACAGTTACTTGTGGCTGCTTGATTACTTCTGGCTGCTTGGCGGGAAATCCTTTTTCTGTGTCAATAGTGAATTTCTTACATTCCTTCCAGAGCTTGTCTTGAGTTATTGGAGCATTCTTGTAACGATGATATTCAACTGTGAAGGCAACAATATGACCGTGTGTGGGATTGCTTGTGAACAACGTTTTTACCATCCACAGCAGAAGGAAATGTCTTTGCAAGAAATTGAATACTGTTTCTCCCTTTAGTATCTGCGTCTTCTCATGTCGGCCATCTGCTCTGCTTTTTGCAAACACCAGTTGATCTTCATACAACTTCCAGGACATAAATTCACCTCCCTCCTTCCAGCATGAGGGCAAACCTGTTCTTATCAATTTATCAAACGAAATGTCAAATTTCTTAATCACCTCTTTAATTATCTGCAAGCGTTTCTCTGATGCTTTCAGAAGGTCATTTTTAATGACCATTTTGTTTACTTCTTCAGCATAAAAATACCTGTCTTGTATCCCCATGTCTTGTAACTCTTCATCTGTTTTGGAATTAATAAAATTCATGAATCTTTTGGCCCAATTTGATCTTTTGATTGCAGCTGGCTTGTCCGATGACAGTTCCTTTTCGTGATCAGCAACAATGTCTTTCTCTCTGGAAATTACTCTTATGGAATCCCATTTTGCTTGTATTTCAAAAATGATCTCATTCCAGATAAGATCCTTAGCTTTAATAAGGGAAATATTTCCCTTCAATTTCTCCTTGAGTTCCTTAATTTCTTCTTCAGCTTTATGTAGCTTCTGCTCATTTTCACTTGCCTTTTCTTCCCATCCCTGCATTAATCTCAGAGCTGCATCCTTTTCAGACTGGGCCTGTTTGCAATCTCTCTCCGCCATTTTTAGCTCTATATTCAATTGAGCAACTTGGACTTGTGGATCGGCCGCACCTGCAGAAAAATCAAAAGTACAGGTGTGGTTCTGAATTTGATTTTGTAAGGTTATAGCTGTTTGCTTTACCTTATCAAGCTCTTCGTCCTTCTTTATCAATTGTTGTCGCAACTCCTCTTTTTCCTTTTCTACCTCTGCTACTTCTGCTGCCAACGGATGCTCTACGGCTGGCAATTTCAGCTTCTTCCTTAATGAAGATATTTCTGCTTATGCGCCCTTTATCAGTTTGTGCATTGCGCTCTTATCATTTGGATCAACGCCAATCTTCATTCTGATTTTCTTCAGTTCTTCATTTTGAATAGTCAATGCTCTGGCATTGGCTTTCTCCATCTTACACTGTTTGACAACCTTAGCAAGCATATTCTCTGTCTTGACTGATGTAGCATGAGTCTTGCCTAAATCATTAACAATTAACTGACATGTTTGCATGTGGAGATTCATCTTTTCCCACAAGGGGATCTTCTTTACATCCATAACAATATTCAACTCCTTAAAACTGCCTGAGGGTCCCAGAGACATCCCTGTCGGATGCGATAGCGCCATTTTGAACTGGTCTTTCTCCAAATCCATTACAGTCAATAGTCTTGTTTGGTCAGCAGATATATGATGTTTTGCTTGTGTCTCTATATTGGCCTTTATTCTTTGATTCTTTTCTTCAATTAGGGAGAACACCTGCTTCATGGAAGGAGCCTTCTCTAACTGAAGTTCTGACCTGCTAGGAGATGAAGCACCCTGTTCTTCACTGACCTGGAGAGTGAAACCAGGTGAATTGGAGGAGTGATCTTCTGCTAATTTAGTCCTTTTCTCCTCTCGGGGATCTTCCTCATCAATCTCAATAACATCATCTCTCACTCTCTTGCCCATCTTTTCCAATATTACAGGAGTTTGAATACTAATCCGTGATGAACTTGGCCCTCCTGGATTAGCCAACTTTTCTAAATCCGGTTTACTCACATGAGTAAAAGCAGCATAACCGTTCTCGACCCTTCTCTGTGAAATAATCGCATGTGGGTCATAGGCCCACTTCTCTCCCAATAATAACTGTGTTTCTTCCAACATCCTTGACACTTCCTCATAAGCTTGCCTTGTGTTAACGACAAAAGGACCTACACTCATGGGCAACTTGTACATTAACCCGTTCTTCATTGGAAGAAAATGAACTTGATCCACATTGAGACTTTGCCTTATAAATTCCAAAGCAAACAATCTCACGGGAACAAATGTTGGAAGCCTATAAGGCTCAACACCCACTCCATATAGCCTTATTTCAGAATAGTCCTAAAAAACAAACCAGTCTCCATATCTACAATTAGGTCCTAATTGCAAGAATTCCTGGGCCTTTGGCAAGAAACAAGGAGGCCGAGTTCCATTGAGAATTTTATAAGCGGTGGTCATAAAGTGTTCCACAAATTCAAATAAACCAGCTTCATTCTCTTCTCTTCTGATCAAATCAGTCCAAAGTAGAACTGACTGTTTATTTTTGTTGCTATCCATTATGTTCAAACCAATACCCATGAATTCTTCCACATTCTGGTATAAAAACAAGTAAACTATTAATGAGGGAAATCTGAAATAACCTGTTAGTGGGAAAGAAAGAAACTGAGAATTCACCACTTCTTGCCAAAAGGATGGAATATCTAACACCACTCCTGGTTTCATCATGAGAGTAAACATCCCCAGAGCTGCTTTGTCAACTTCGCAATCATCTTCTCTCCCCAGAATCTCCATAATACAGCTGAGAATTGACCTGTATTGAACATTAAATGCATCCAAACCAAACTTTCCCGAGCCAAAATGGGTCTTCTTCGGACTCGATACCAAAAATGACATGCAGCGGTTAAATTCCTCAATTGAGAGCTCCTCGAAGTATTGAACCAGCGAATCTTCTGAGAATTGCAAAGGAGAATCATTCTCCGGGAAGCATAATGCTTGACGCATTAATTGAGCTGAAACCTGCAAAACACTTTCTCCCTGGGAGTTCATGACATAACATTTTCCGGGATACATGGAAGAAACCAACCAGGAAATGAATTCTGGAAAAACATGGGTTTTAGGAATACAGGCGGACAACACTCCAGAACTCTGCATAGCGGAAAACACAGGCGACTGGTCGGTGTTCAAGGTCACTTGGTAATGCATGAGAGGATGATTTACAGATGAGGAAGTATCACAGACGTCTTTCTCACTATCTAGGAGAGGGTTCAGAGTGGACAGACCAGACAAGGATGCTCGTTTGGCCATAGCTGACAAGAATTTCGAAAACAGCTTGGTGCGAAGGTGGCGGGACGGGGTTTTAAAACTGGGCAACAATCACAAATGAACCACGCACCTGAACGAAAACCCGACTTATAAAAAACGGAGACGACCGTAATCACGAAGGGTGACGTGGGACGCACACACATAGTGGATGAAAACCGAAGCTATTAACCGTTTGACACTTCGGGGCCGGGATGTGACGTAATGTGCTGGTCTGTGAGTACGGCCGAGACCTTCAACCCATACCCCCCACAATCAATCAGAGCCGTCGATCAATAATTTTCATAGATCTGACCAGTCAACTGCGGGGGGTCGGGTTTTGATAACCGACGGGCAAGTTGACCCCCCGCAGTTGCTTATCCAAAAGCTTCTGCGCGTGATTGCGACTTGCGCTCCGGAAGTTGCTCGGACTTTATGATTAATAAAAATATAACAATCTAAAGTCAGTCCGCTCCATAAATCGAAATGAAAATGGAAATACAATGTATTCTTTCTTCATCTTTTTCCTATACTAAAGTATAAAACCTTATACTATAGCATATTTCGGATCCTTATGAATATTTTTTCAAAAACATTTTCTTTTTCCAAAACTTCAAAACTTGACATAATAAAAAGGATATGCAGATACAATGATCCACAACACCAACCATACTTGTGGAAGTGACATGATGTGTATGATTCTAGGCCTTACACTGTTATTATTACTTTGGGTAACAAGTTATACAGGATACTAGAGGTAGCACTGTTTATCACCATATATTTGATAACTACGAAGAAATGCAATAAGATTATTTCCCAGATTGAGAAATTTTCTTTCCTTATGTTTTTCCCTTAGGGAACGAAGAATATTGTGGCACAAGGCTGTGGAGGAATACAAGGAAATATTCACCTCACCCACAGGCGTACCTTTACACTGTCAATTCAAGAACTCCATCGATATAACTCAAGGCACACCACTACTCAATGGATTGATATATCAACACTGTATTCTAGAGAATGATGAAATCAAGAGGCGAATTTAGGATTTAATGTAGAAAGGGCACAACAGGCCAATTTAATCACCCTATGGGATCCTGATCATATTGATACAGAAGAAGGATGACACCTTGATACTCTATATTGAGTATCAGGTGCTGAACACCATCACTATTTGGAATAGGTATCCAAACCCATAGATTGATGACCTTCTGGACCAACTTAAGGGGGGAAAAATATTTCATCAAGATTGACTTAAAGTATAGCTATTACCAAGTACGAATCGAATGCTCTGTTCTGTGGAAGACTGCCTTCAAATCCAAGGAGGGTATTTTGAACTGTTGGTCATGACTTTTAGGCTTACTAATGCCACTATAGTCTTCATGAGGATAATAGACGATATATTTCGACACTTCACCAACTCATTCATGGTGGTGTATTTGAATGACATCTTGATATTTAGCCAGAGTTGTGAAGATAACCTATACCATATTTGACAGGTCCTCCAAACCCTGTGACAACACAAGTTGTGTGCCAATTTAGAGAAATGCACTTTTGGCATGACCCAAGTTCAATATCTGGGGTACATCACTGATGAGTGGGGTGTGCATGTGGACCCAGCCAAGATACAATTCATTCAGGATTTCCCAGCCCCAACCAGCCTAACATAGCTCCACAAATTTCTAGCTCTTTCCAACTTCTACCGCAAGTTCGTGTTAGGATTATCTCATATCAATTTTCCTTTGACTCAAGTGACCAAGGGAGGAGTGAAAGAAAATATGTTTTGGTATGAATTCCAACAAAAGGCATTTTTCAAGTTGAAACATCACTTCTGCTCTGAACCAGTGCTCACATTAACAAACTTGTAGCAACCATTTGCGATTGAGACAGATGCATATGACTATGAGATTGGTGCAATTCTTTCTAAACAGGGGCATCTAGGGGCATATCACAATGAGACACTTTCAGACATAGTCTGAAAGTATCCCATGCATGAAAAAGATATGATTTCCATTATGCAGGCATGTCGACAATGGAAGCACTAAATTCTAGGGAAGGAAGAAATCATCCACACAAACCACCAACCCTTGTAGTTCATACAGACAAAAGGGAAGTTGCAGAACAATCGCCATCAGAAATGGTCCACATAACTACAACAATTCCATTTTAACATTAAGTACAAGAAGGGAAACACCAACAATTTTGCAGACTGCCTTAGCTGACCGCTAGTCATGGCTCTGACCACTGTGCTCACTCTTGTAGGCACCAAACTTTGGGGTGGTCGATTATTTACAAGAGTGATCCAGAATTCGGAAACACATACCAGATCCTCTTGGACAGAAAGCAGGTTCCAAATTATCAGATCCAGGATGAATTGTTATGCCACCTAGGACACCTCTCTTTTCCTTCAATCAAGCATGCCAATATGATTAGGAGGCACACTATAGTTGGGTTGCGGGACATTCAAGGTAGACAAAACAATGGAAGTACTGCAGAAGTATTTTTATTGGCAGAATCTTCGACAAGATGTTGGGAAGTACATCAGATCCAGCACTGTGTGCGCATTTTCCAAAATCAATATCGAGAAGAAATGCCTATATACTCATTTTCCTACTCCTAGTCGACCTTGGAAGTCCATATGTATGGATTAAAGTTTGGGACTTACTTCTACTAAGCATGGCAATGACTGTGTTTTCATGGTCGTCGACATATTCTCTAAGATGTCCATTATGGTGGCCTGCAATAAGACTATCATAGTAGAATCCACTACTAAGCTATTATTTGAACAAATGTGGGTACCCTTGGGGATCCTGAAATCCATTATCTCATATCGGGACAACAATTTCCTAAGTACATTTTGGTCAAGTCTCTGGTTGATGCTAGTTACCAAGCTCACTAAGTCTATGACTTTCCACCCCCAAATTGATGGCTAAACAGAGGTATTCAACAAGATGATCGAACACATTTTGCACATGTGAAACTCAAAGCATCGATGCATGTGGCATGAAATCCTAACCTATGTCCAACATAGCTACAATAGATCTCTCCATAGCTCAACTATCCACAACCACGTTCAGGTGGGGTTTGGATTCCAGGCACTATGTCCCATTGATGTCGCCACAACATTTGTAGATCCTTAGGTAGATTCATTTCATGTATTGTCTGAATCTTGCCAAGATAAAAAATTCATTGAGTGCATTCAACACATCTCCTAGAGAACCCATGAAATATTGGACACTATCAATTCTAAATACAAGTAGTGACATGATCAACATTGGGTGCCACCCAAGTTCCAGGTGAGTGACACAATTTGGCTACATTTTCAAAAGAAGCACCTTGTTGGGCCCCATGGAAAGTTTTACTCACTCCAATATGGGTCGTACACCATCACCAAGGGGGGAAATTCTTTAGAATTTAGCATTCCACCGTTCCTTGACCTGCACACAGTGTTCAATGTGGACCACCTTCAGTCATAGTTTGCACCCTTACTAGACACATCCGACATTGCAGAACAACTCACACCAACAAGTTAAATCCATACTACATGGAACATGCCACAACTGATCAAAGAAACACATATCAAGAGCAATCATTAAAAAATGATCCATCTATGTTGAGTTGTCAAAGCATGCCAACTCCTTCACCAGGACAAGTGGTTCACCAAGGACCACGTTGAACATAAATTTCCTCGCCTGATGGAGGTTTTGCATGGAACGGGGACCATTTCTCCTAAACCTCCAATTGGTTTCATCATTTTCCTTGTTTAGAGCAACATTTACTATTTTTAGCAGTCTTTCAGGTTGTGAACTTCTGAAGTAGTTTTGACCCCCTAAATGATGTTTCTTTGAGGTATGAAATCAGCCCTTAATATTAGGGAGGGCCTATGGAAAATCCTATATTACTAAAAGAGATATTTCAAATCAGGTATTATACATGCCAAATAGAGATAATCTGACCAAGTTACGACCCTGTGAAGTTGTTTGCCCAACTAACCCCAACGAGGCCCACAAACTCTTGTTGTTCCATTTCCTAGGGTTAGAGTTGTGGTTGTTTAGGGTTTTCTATTGTTTTTCAATAATAAAAAGGCCCTTGAGTCTCATTGTAAGATAGTTCAAAGGCATGTAGCTGCCACATCTCTTCTCAAAGATAATTTACCACTGCCCAAGCTAGTTTATTTCCATTTTAACTTTAAGCATATTTTTAGTTATTTTTCTTTAATGAAATTAAGTGTTATTTATGTGACATATCTATATTTGTGGTTATATATGTCTTATGTTGCATTCATGTTTAAGTTCAGATCACTTTATTGCTTAGAATAATAATACACATTTATAATACAATTCCCTCATTGTTGAGGAGGTAAATCCCCTCTACGGATAGAGGTGATCCCACTAGCCCTAGATTGGGTCTAGATACAATCAAATCACGCAACGACGTTGGTTCCTAGTTACAAGAAAGAGAAATATTGTGATAAGTAGCTTACCTCGAATCCCACACTGATGTTGTCGGTGAAGAAGCGATGCTCCTCGTCCTTAGCCTGACAGATCACAATCCTTCCGTTCATCACGTCCAGACACTTGTACACAAGCAGAGAAATGATGACATACAACGTAATACTTAAATCATGTAACTATATATCAGTCAGAGAAGATATAATTCGTTGCATTACATAAAATAGTAAATACAATAATGGAACCAAAATTAGAGTCGCTTTTATTATAAATGACAAAAAGGAAGATTACAACCAAATGCTCTGACGCTATGATATTCCTTCAGCGGGGCTTGTAGTGGAGCATTTCAACAAATATCGTCAGGGATTTGATAGAACTCTCTTACAGGGTTCTCCTCGACTCTGCTCTTGATCGTCACTAAGCTATCATTTCCTTCCCAAAAGTTCAGCTAGTATGCTAATGGAGATGGCAAGCTTTTATAGATGGAGGAAGGGAAGTTGGGATCCCTATAATCATGGGATAGGTCCTATCTCTTAGGAAGGTTCCATGAGAGGTGGAAAAATACTTCCTATACATGGAGATCCTGAGCCAAACCACTCAACTTCTTTTGATGGTTCATTGTGGAGTTTGTTAGAATCAAGCTTCCACCATTTATTTTTAAAAAACATCCTCTAATAATCTTGGCATGAGTGAAACACAGGGACAGAGCGCCAGATGGTGCGCCCTCTAGTGTGGATTCCCCCCTATGGCACGAGGGATGAACTGGATAGTCGCACCAAGGCTAAAACATCTATTTTTAGGGTTTTTCAGAGGAAATGTTCTTCAGGAGAATGTTTGTCATTATGCAAGAGGATGCCCTGAAGGTGTTTTTAGGGAATTTTACTATTCATAGGTCATGGGAATAGTCCTCCAATGTACGGGACGACGGATTGCAGGGACGATGAAAAATTTTTGTGTAACATATGCCCTCTAAAGCATGAGGTATGAGAGAGAGGGAGGGGTGAAATGCTTTATGAGAACGTGCCCAACTGAAAACACCGCCGTCGGAGGACCTACAAATTCAAATACAATTGTTATCTCTGATACATGATATGTGGTATGGGTGCAGCCATCCATAATAGAGTGTACAATAACCGGGATCCAAGGGATGGATGCAGCCATCCAATAAAGAAGGATCAACAAGTAGACTTAGGTATGGTCACAGCCATCCAATCAAATGAGTCAAGTAATCAATCATGATAATCCACAAAGAATCCGTAGCTTGAATTTTATCAGACAAGATCCAGGGTCTTGGACTCCATCTCGACCTGAATAGAGTACAAGTCCGAGAATGTGAATAAGTGAGCTGAAGTCAAACATGCAAGAACATTGTCTGATTACCAGCCAATAATGAAAGCCGTTAACGGACGTGAGAGAAACCACCAATAATGAGGATGGCCCTCAAGGTACTATAGGTACAATCCACAGAATGTGAACAGTGAACTGGCATCGAACACCAGCATAATAATTCGATCAAAGGCCAATAATGAAAACCTTGCGTCGAATGCGAAGAACCTACCATTGAGTCATGCAAGCTCCAAGGCATTGGAAGGGAGTCTCTAGATCAACCTCCTAGATAATGAGTTGAAGTCGACAAGAAGTGACCTTGATCGAAGGTGGGACATAGTGTTTCCCACATCATTGACATGAGACAGATGAACATGATGTTTGTGAATCAAGATCAAGAGAGAATCAGAGGGAGGTTAAAAACTGTAGAGGCCAACTTCTCTTGAACATATCGGCTGCACGACACTGGATTTGGTAGTATTTGACATCAAAGGATCTAACGTCATGATGATGTGGCAAAGAGTAGATGAGCAGTCAAAAGAGATTACCCAAACCCACGGAGGAAAGCAGATAATGAGATGAGATGTCCCCAACCCGACATGAATGGAGACAAGTGCCATGTTCAAGAGCGACATACTGCCGACATGACGATGATACTGGTTCCATTTTCCCCCACCATTTCTGGCGATTACACCAATTATTTTTGGAAACAAGTTTGAAGGGGATAACATATGCTTGAGATATAAGTTTTTCCTTTGGAAAAATCCAACCTAGTACATTTAATGAGCCCTAGGAAGGAGGAACTCGAGTAACGTCATTACGATGGAGTCCAATGTTATCATTTTTTAACGAGTCTGACAAAGGAAGAACTCAACATCTTTTCATGTTTAGAGAGTTTTAAAATACAACAGAAAAGAAAACTCCAGCAGTCCCTTTTCGTAGGTAGTCCCACTATATTTGGTTTTCTCTAGAGTTATATAACACTAGTAATGCGAAAGAGCTTTCAATTTTCACTATGCCAATCAAAATGCAAAAGATTTTGTTTTTGTATTTTTCAATATATTAGATAAAATGCACTAAATGAATGAAAAACCAATGAAAACACCAAATTCCAGAAATGACAGAGAGAGAGATGAAACAAACAAGTTCACTCAATTCCAACGCACACAATCAACGCTCAAACCATTGACGAAATCCTTCAAAACAAAGAAAAATATTGAAAGAGACTCAATCAAACCGTGTAATCTGGGCTTGGAGTAACACAAAGAGAAATCAAACGAAAGAAAAGAAAATCACTCAATTAACGCAATGATTCAATGGGATTGAACAAGATGAACGCAGAGAATAAAAAACAAAATTGAGCGGGCAAGCAAGGACCCAAAACTCCCACGGGAGGCTCAACACACTAAAGCACCTAGAAGCCCTATGGCTAAAATGCAAAACTGACAGTAAAGGGAAAAAAATCAGAGAAGAAGGGCCAAACATAGTCAAAAATGACTTCAAGGCACTCAATCAATCAAAAAAATGACACCAGGACCAAAAATCAAGCTCAGAGAGCCCAAACGTAAGTAAACCCTAACAAAAAGCAGAGTTGGTGTGCCTATTTGGCTGTAATCTGTGCCGAAAAATCATTGGCGCGGGAGCCCAACAAGCACCAACTGGCGTTACTGTCAGGGGAAAAACTGCACCAATCGAGTTTACCCTAAAAAAATGATGAAAATGGACAAACGGATACTATATTTGGTTTTCTCGGGGCTGAACAGGGCCTTAACACCAAGGATGGTGAACTGAAAAAAAAAAAAAATCAATTGAATGCCAAAAAAAAATCCAAAGGAGGAAGGACTAACTCCCACTGATTCCCTAGTGGAGTCTCCAAATTGTTGAGGAGGTAAATCTCCTCTGTGGAAAAAGGCGATCCCACTAGACCTAGATTGGGTCTAGCAACAATAGAATCATGTAATGACGTCGGTTCCTAGTTACAAGAAAGACAAAGATCGTGATAAGTAGCCTACCTCGAATCCCACGATGCTGTTGTCCGTGAAGAAGTGATGCTCCTCGTCCCTAGCCTGATAGATCACAACCCTTTCGTTCGTCACGTCCGGACACCTATACACACGTAGAGAAATGATGACATACAACGTAATACTTAAAGCATGTAACTATATATCAGTCAGAGAAGATATAATTCGTTGCATTACATAAAAGAGTAAATACAATAATGGAACCAAAATTAGAGTCGCTTATATTATAAATGACAAAAGGGCAGATTACAACCAAATGCTCTGACGCTATGATATTCCTTCAGCGGGGCTTGCAGCGGAGCATTTAAACAAAGCTCGCAGGGATTTGATAGAACTCTCTTACAGGGTTGTCCTCGACTCTGCTCTTGATCGTCACTAAGCTATCATTTCCTTCCCAAAAGTTTAGCTAGTTTGCTAATGGAGAGGGCAAGCTTTTATAGATGGATGGAGGGAAGTTGGGATCCCTATAATCATGGGATAGGTCCTATCTCTTAGGAAGGTTCCATGAGAGGTGGAAAAATACTTCCTATACATGGAGATCCTAAGCCAAACCACTCAACTTCTTTTGATGGTTCATTGTGGAGTTTGTTAGAATCAAACTTCCGCCATTTATTTTTAAAAAACATCCTCTAACAATCTTGGCGTGAGTGAAACATAGGGACAGAGCGCCAGATGGTGCGCCCTCTAGTGTGGATTTCCCCCTTTGGCGCGAGGGATGAACTGGCTAGTCGCCCCAAGGCTAAAACATCTATTTTTAGGGTTTTTTAGAGGAAATGTTCTGTAGGAGAATGTTTGTCCTTATGCAAGAGGATGACATGAAGGTGCTCTTAGGACATTTTACTGCTCACACGTCACGAGAATAGTCCTCGATTGTACGGGACAAGGGATTGTAGGGACGGTGACAAAATGTTGTGTAACACTCATATAAACCGAAGGGTTTCCTTTTAGGGAAAACAACCCCTAAATTAAGCATAACTTCTACTTTCAGATCATCCGCCTAATAAATAACCCAGATTGACTAAAAAATAATAATATTTTATAAGGATAATTTTCATCTATTTTAGCTTCAAAGTGTTTCCCTTGAATCCCTTACATGGGGGGGATCCAAACATGTGACCCCCCCAAACCCTCGAGGAAACAATAGTGTGGGAGCAAGCCCCCCCACACATATTGTTGAATCCCTGCTATAAGTATGTGATATGTTGATCTTGCTAATTATATTTTTCCTAATGATGAACCTTAATAGTGGTTCAAAACACGCTGATCCTAAAGCTTGATGTGATTTATCCATAAGGGTTCTTCTTTAAAAACACAATTTATTGTCGTTTTGCTATGTATCAAATAACTCTAACGATTCTTCAAATCCATTTTTTGGCACATTCTAACTTCACGCATAATGAAATCACACTTACAGGTGTAAACTATAGGATCACTTGGGAAAGGCCGCAACCCATTCACGAGACACCTAAAGGCCAAAAAACTATTGGTTCATGTTATTTAATAGAGAAAATAAACCAGTTCTCTACTACCACTCTTAGACACACAAATTGGAAACCAATTCAATTATATTAATAATGATGGTTTCAAAGAATGATGCACATATTATACATATAGATACATAATGAAATTGTTAATTGTCTCCTTGGTTAACTAATCACCATAACACACCATAACCCAGATCATAACTCGAGGATTAGGTCTTTAACAAGGGAAAGCGTCTAGATATTGAGGTTGGAAGAGGACTTAGAATCCCAAAGAATGTTTCTCATAGTGTAAAGTGTTACTGGATCTGTGACATGGACAAAGCAAGTGACTAGTGTATAAAAAAATGAGAGGATAAAAGAAGAACCACATAGTCACAAAAACATCCTTTGCGGTGATATTCATATTGTACTTATGCCATTGATATCAATTGTCATTGTCCTGGAAGGGTTGTTATTTTGGAAATTTATCAATGTGTAAAACTTGGTAATGCAATTGGCCATTAACAATTCTTTATTTTGATCGATTGTGAGATTGTCCATTATTTATTTCAGAAAGAAGAGAATGAAAGATTAGAAAATGTAAATATTGTAAATTTTTATGTATCATTTCCTAGCTAATAATAGTAGATATATCAGATTGATGAAGGTTGATGTTGGATTTTGGGGTTAATTTGGGTGTTTTTTAAACTCCCAAAACTACCATGAAATTCTCATGACTATAGGTAGCTCCCGCTATTCCCATCATAAGAACTAAAAAAGCACGAGTGTGGATAACAAGATACTATGTTCTTGGGTCTCCCTATGATTGGATCAGACATGCCACCTCATTAGAAAATGAAATAAAACAATTTTTGACTTAAATCGTATTCATCACATAATGAAATTCTCACTCGATAGTAGTGGGGTTTTTCCAATGCAATCCTTGGAATAAGATGATGAAGCAATTGAGAAACATTGTACTTTGTGCTTCCACAGAGGGTTAAATTTTAAATTGAAAGTTGAGGATATTAATTCATATTGAAACCACACAAAACAAATAATGGTTTTTATTATTAAGATAGAATTACGATTTTACTTTGTAGTTTCTTAGTCAGATAAAGTAAAATTTAAGATCCCAAATGGAATGGATAACTAGCTGGGTTACTCAAGGATTTTGGAATCCAGATGAGCTACGTTATCTCACTAATTGAAGAAAGCACTTAAAAAGTGATAGACAATAGTGATACAGAGACTATTTATTCATAAATAAGAGAAAGCTAGAATTATAACCTGAGATAGAGTTATGGAAAGAGAAACATTCCAATTGTAAGGAGAAATCAGAAAGTACTAGACAAAAGACACTTCTTACCTATTGCAATCAGTTGAAAAAAAAAAGGTATCTCTAAAGGTCACTTGGGGATGAATCTATTATTTAAAATATCAGGAAAATAATTTCATTTCAAAACAAAAATGTACTATCACTAGGGAAGGGAGTTATTACATTTAAAAAAATTTCCCATTCTTGTCACTACAAAATTAATTGTTGCTTTTTATTTTATGGGAAAATAAATGATCTTTAAAACGCACTAAAGTCTTGAATTATGATCCTTAAAGAAGTGGCTAGATTCCCTCATTACTAATTTTTTCTTTTTATTTTTTGGTTTTCATGATGTTCTTTATTCTGAGTGTGGTGAAAAGTTCCAAATAAGTGGAATATTTGTCATTTAAAGAGGAATTATGGAAATATGATAGTAGATGATTTATTAATATAAATTATCTGAACTTAGATTAATTAATCATCCGCAAGATTTAAAAAGGGCCCAAATGTTTCTTATCCAAAAAACTGATGATTAAGATAACTCTATGCTCTATGTTCAAATGACAGGTGAAGCTGGATCTACCATACTTAAGCTTCTTAGTAGTCTCTTATGAAGTACAACATGCCAGAGTGATAACTTTTTATTTCATTAAATAATTCTAGCTGTAGAGCAGAGTCAGAGTTCTAGGAGTAGTATTAGAGAATTCAACATTGAGAATGTGATAGAAGCAAATAATTTCATGGAAGGGTGAAGTATGCCCAACTTGTTCATGAAAACCAAGCGCATCCTTCATGCAAAAATAAATAAACATGCAGATTTCCTCATATACAGGTCTTGAGTATTTTGGCCAAAATGTCTCATCCATTATGAAAAAATACATCTTACATGCAATTTACAACAAAGAAGTTTTTCCACATCAATTACCTAATATGGATATTTTGATTTGAGGCCCAATAAGCATAATTCTCCACCCCTTATTCTGGAGGATCAGTTAAAGCCGAGAAAATTCCTACTACCTGTTTCTTTCTTATATGATATTCTTTCCTATATCACAACCTTACGACGTTTCCTTTGCAACATGTGGTGCATTTGCTAGTATTAGAGGCATGTGTAATTAGAATGAAATAAGAACTTAATAGTAAAATACTATTTAATTTGAATAATTAGTACTTAAATTTTTGGATATTACTTTTGGGTAATTAAACCTAACACAACTAGAGTGATTGAGGAAAGTATTTCCAAAAATAAAACATATTAAAAATTATTATTATTATTATTATTTATGCCCACATTTAAATTTGATAAATAATATATATTAATTTTGAGATAAAAACATAATTTGTAATATAAATAATTGTTTTTTTACAAATAAAAAAATTATAAGAAAATTATGTATTTTTAATCAAATTAACTAATAGAACCATTTACAGAAAGAAATATTAGGTGGAGTACATTTTAACCCTTTTTTTTATAAATAATTAAGTCAATATAGTGAAATAATTATTTTTTTGGTTAATATTAGAAAAACTTATAATTAAAAGAAAATGATCCCATAATCCCATAACACTGATTAATTCTAATAATTAATATTTTAATTTTTGGATATTACCTTTGGATAATTAAACCTAACACAACTCTACTCGGTGAGAAAAACATTTTCAAATACATATTTCAAATTTGATAAAACATATATATTAACTGTATGATGAAAACATAATCTCTTTTTTTAGCATTTTTATAAGGATAATCTACAATATAAATAATTTTTTCTCTTACCAATTTTATAAAACAGTAAAAGCCCATTAATTTACACATGAAAGGGTCAAATGGCAATGACAATGTCGGCTTTATAATATGTGAATGTTGATGTATAATATAAATCAAAGATCTTTTCTGAGCAAGAATCCGGGATCTTGTTATATGGTTGAGCTGCGCTAAAATTGCTATATCTGATCACATCCGTTATTGAAAATTGTAGTGTACTTGAGTTTGGGTCATTGGGAAAGAATGGAAAGATGTAACAGAAGCAATGATTATAGAAACAGTAACAATAATAGTAATGAGGAGCAGACAGTTGATATTAATAGACAGAATGAATTTGACCGACAACTAGTTCTCGATATTATGAGAGAGGTGGAAGCCACACTAAACGCAGGTATTACTCCCGCAGAAACGCCCAGAATCGAAGAAATAACCACTGAAACGCCCGGAATCGAAGCTGAAGATGCTGAGAATTTGGTGTCCAGCGTGACTGTTAGTATAAGAGAATTGCAGAATTTATGAGAAAATGTTGATATACGTCAGTTGGATGAACAGTGGCGCGGGGAGAGTGTCGATCGCATGAGAATCGAAAGTGAAAATGAGGAGAGTGATGAAGATTATCTGGTAACGTTAACTTTGCCGGAGAATGTAATTGTGATCAGATTTATAGGTGATTTTCGCCCTCAGAGCCATGCACCCTATTATTCTACAACTCAGATTATTTGGTGTCAGATGAAACAACATCTGGAGAATGATACATATAAATTCAATTACAAATATGATATAAATTCAATTACAAATATGAACTTATCCGTGTTGGCATCACTGACTATGAAGAGGAATCACTGAGTAGTAGCATTTTGGCCGCACAAGCATTTTGCTCTATTTGCATTTGTTTGTTTTGGGTGTTAATTTCATTCTGCAGAGCAAAAATGCTCAGAAAATTTCTATATTGTAGAGTGTGATAGAGCACAATAAAATTAATATATTAATTTTGTGTAATTTATATTTTTAACTATGCACTCGCTTAATGTACAATATTGTTCAATGTTTTACGGGGCTTTTATTTTTATTCTGTTTAAGTTTTCTGCAAATGCAATTGCTATGATTTCTACAAAATGTATATATTTTAGTATTTAATTTTCATTGTGACACATGTAAATCTGAAAAATAAACTTTAAATGTGACTAGTGTGGAATTGCCACTTACATAAATAAAACCTAAAACCTACCTAAATTGGACCCACGCAAAATACAGTGGCTATGCTAATATGCAGCCATTACTCTAGTTAATAATACAAGACCTTAAAACCATATATGAAAGGAAATACTGCACTTCATTACTCTAGTTAATAATATTAGACCTTAAAACCATATATAAAAGGAAATATTGCACTGTTCAAAGTGCATTTCTAGATATGTATAAAAATGAAGAATTGTATTTTTAATAAAATTAAATCTTAAAATAGTATATAAAAGGAAGGAGTGAATTTTAACATTTTAATTTTTTTACAAGTGATTAATCAATAAAATTTAGTTTACTTGGATTAATTGATTTTATAATATTAGAGGAATTTGTAATTAAGATGGAATGAAGTCATAATAGTATATGAATTTTAAAATTTTAATTTTTTATAAGTGATTAAATCAATAAAATTGAGTTTAGCTAGATTAATTGATTTTATAATATTAGAGGAATTTATAATTAACATGGAATGAGCTCATGAGCTCATAATAGTATAATACTAATTGATTTTAATAATTAATTTTCTAATTTTTGGATGCTAATAAATTTTACTATAATTTTTAGATATTATTTTTAGAAATAGTATTTTTCAGTTTGCTAGTTTTGCATGGAAATACAAAATGAAAAATATTGTTTTATATTATGATATTTATAAAATATAGTGATAAGGTAATTTGTATTCCAACCATTTTTTCATTCAATTCCCCATCTATTTTGTGTTGGGTTGCACACATAATGATAACAATCTTTTTATGGTTGCTTAAGTTTGAACCTGAAATGAGGGATTTGTTTTTTTGTTTTCTTGTGTTTGTTTTCCCTCCTCTTTAATTTATGGTTATAGCATGTAGCTATACTAACATATCTACACTGAACTCATTGTTTGTTAGTGGATATGGCCATAGTGTTTGTTAGTGTTTGGAATTCTCTATCCACTTGGATAAGAGGGTTGCTTGACTATAAGATTTATATTTTAGTTTTATGAAATGTTGTTTGCCTAATTTGTTTTTTCACCTACCCTCGGGTGAGAGCTGATCATGACTTTCACATATTTAAAATATCAAAATTCATTGTAGCGAACGATTATGATCATCACGTGATAGTGATGAACTTTGTTTGTTTATTTAATTTGACCTAGATGGTGAAACTTCACAGCTCATAGTTTAATAATATTCTAATTTGACCTATAGTAATAAAAAAATGGATCATGTGCATGTTGAAGATATTGGAGAAATTATATTAGAGAGAGTTGGTTCACTTGAACCTTAGATGAGGAGTTTGTTCCTATATCTTAGGTTTTGGTTCTAACTTCCCTATTTTCTTGTAACCTATATATTTTTGACTTCTAATGAGTTTGTAGAGTGACTTGTTCATGCATTCCCTCCTTGTGTATTCTCTCAAAGAAGAGATAACCAGTACAACCTTCATTAATATTTTCTTCTGGCATATTTTTTCATGGTATGAGAGCTGCAAGGTTGAATCAAAGCCAGAGTGCTTTTCATCCTGTGAGAATCTAGGTAGCAGAGAAGCCCCTAATGACCTGAGGGTAGCCATGAAACAGATTATGAGAAATTGGGTAGCCATAAGTCTATGCCGAATATTTTCCTATGGTACCTAAGCCAATCAGCGCAGCCGTTTCACTCACAGACATGCCAATCAACGCGAATCCATGCCCAAGGAAGGCACTGACCTCAGAAACCAGCAAGGAGTCACATGGAGAAAACACACTGATCTCTGTTAATACATACAGGGTTTCTGCCTAGTGTGACTAGCACGATATTTGGAAGTTTCTAGGGCACCAATAGAGCCAATGTAGGTCTTGAATGGAGGATCCAATCCGCTTGGATTGAAGTGGCCATAGAGCTTGTGTTGGAGGATCTAGAGAGCTTGTGCTTTGGAAAGTTCTGGAGCCAGAGTGCTCGTGATGCAGATCACCGATTGAAGCTAGAGAGTTTTTTCCTATGGTGCCAGAGAGCTCGTGCATGCAGATCCAGTAAGATCATGTAGAAGAGTGAGAGTACCTACAAATCCAGAGAGATCGTGAAAAGGAGTTAGAGTGTCTGCAGATCTAGGGAGATCGTGTCAGAGGAGCCAGAGATCTATGGCATCAGAGACATAAATAATGGAAGGATCATTGTAAGCGTGATTCATGATAGAGTGAGCCCTTTTTGTAGTGCATAGAGAAGCCTGCCAAAGAGGTCGAAGAACAGGTAGATCGATTTCTTAATATGGCTGTTTTTTTGTGAATCTAGTGTAGATTGGGTTTTTGATCCAGTTTTCTGTCAATTGTCTAAATACTTTGATGGAAGTATACTTGAATGAGAGAAACAATATCGATGGTTTCAACTATTCAAATTGGAAATTCAAGTTACAGACTATGCTGGAAAGCCATAGCATTGTGGGATCATGACTGGAGATGAGGTGAAATCTACAATTGCAGCAGGTGCGATAGTCGCGACATTACAAGAATGGGAGAAGAGGGAGAACAACGAAAGAACGATGTTGAAGATGACAGTCAAAGAATGCATCATCCCTCACATCGGAGATTGCAAGTCTGCGAATGAGATCTGGACAACTCTCAGAGACCTAAAAGCTTAATGTTCAATTGCAAAAGATATTTAATTTTAGCATTGAGTGTTCACTTTCTCCATAAGATCAGACTAGAGTTTCATTGGTGTGAAGTATTTCATATTTTACTTTTGAATTGGTTGATTGAAATTTGAGAACTAGATAGTATTTCTTGCAAAGATTTAGAGTAGTTGACCTCTAACTGTTGAGATTCAACAAGACAATGAGCTTAGTGAAAATAGTCGCCTTCACTAAGTGGGCCCGTAGGCTATTTTTGGCACAATTCTATTTTAGACTATGTCTATTTTTAGACATGGTGATCATATTTCAGAAGTTGTAGGATGCTATTTGTGGATGGTTGATCAAGTTGGAAAAATAGATGAAATTCTATTTTTATAATATTGGGTGAAGTCTATTTATAGATCGTCGATCTAAAAATATATGCATGTCGATTATTATTAGCTCTTAATAATAATCAGACTCTAAACAACAACTTATTCTCTTGCAACACTTTGTTTCAGTGCACAGATTTGGAAAATCAGTTGGTTGAGGGAATTACGCAATTCCCAGGGGCAGCTGGAGGTTCATGCATGGAGGACTAAGTTAGAACTCAACTGGAAAAGTTATGACAGAGTTGGAAGAGTAGTTTATGGAGTTGTATTCAGTTTAACTTAGTTAGACTTAGTTGAGCTAGTTGTATCTAGTCTAACGAAATGATACACTAGTGAGAGTGGAGTGAATTAATTAGTTAACTAATTCACAAATAATAACTCATTAATCAACTGAACAATACATAAGATAGATAGATACAATTGCCAAACAAGGTAGCACACTAGTAGCCTTACATTAAAGGGGAACTAAATATTGGTCATGGTTATCCTTCCAAAGAAATAGAAACTGTGTATTTTGTGTGCTCACCTCTCTTCTAGACCAACCAACACCACATCTTTCTTTGAAAGTTGGAGCTAATAGATTCTACTAAAGAAAAAAATGTTAAAGTGTTTGTGGTTGATACCACTGCAAGGAATGACCAAATATCCACTCCACATCCCTGCAAACTAGCCTATACGTCATAATTTTATTTTTCAACATTTTGGGCGAGGGATGAGCCCCCCCATCCTTATGAAATATTTTTCTTCCCACCATACTTTGACCACAAGTATGATTCCATGATCTTCTCTAGATGTTGAAATTTAGTCTTACTAGGAAACCAACAAGATACATAATAAATGTGTGAGCCATGCTTATGATTCCAAAATCAAGGCTTAGTATGAAATTGTTGAAGAGAGTGTACACCAATCTTGGATAGCCACTAGTGAGCACCCCACTTTAAATGCAATGCCTAGATACCTCACAATTACCTTGGGATGAACATAAGTCAAACTTGTGGGAATATAATAAGTTGAGGGTCTAATTATAACAACAAAAATTTTGTGTTGTGGTCACTAATCACAACATCCAATGTAGATACAAATATGTTCACACATGTATGAGCACCAGAAACCAAGCTTTGCTTAACACTCATAGAGATAAAGCATACATTATAAAAATTATTGTTGAGCATGTCTGACCCATCAGGACGTAGGAACTCCTTCACTTTCACCTGAATGCCAACAACTTCAAATAGGTGATCCAAGGCATTTATTGTCAAACATACAAACCTGGCACAAAGGATCACTCTTGAAAAATAGATTGATTCAACAAAATTTGAGGGGATAATTAGTTATGAACAAGGAGATAAAAATGACGATGCATTAGAGAATAATGTGTTCACCATGGCCACATCTCACAGTCCAAAGGCCAAGAAAAATGAACATGTCTGTGATGAAGCTCTAATCTACAAAAAACAAGCTTGCTAGCCACTATTTGGAGCCCATTCCAAAGTCTCAAGTCTATATTACCTATCTAGAATAATTGGACCCTATACAAAACTTGTCTACCCTTGTTGAACTACCTTTCATGAAATTAAGTGTATTTTCAAAGCCATTTATTTAGTAATGATCTTGAATGAAACATGGAGGAAAGTAATGAGCCTCCAACATGCATTTTCCAATGGTGCCCCTAGATACATTCTTGGTAATGAGTTTATTAAGGCTTTTATTAACAAATTTAGATAGCCTTTCAAAAGAGAATTCTTCAGTTGTCAAACATTATAAATCATCTTGTATTGTGTCCAACATGGCCTTGTAGAAATCACAATGAAGGACATCCATTACTAATGAAAAAATCACAACAAAGGACATTCATTCTTGATGGAAAAATCACAAAATCCATTACTGATGAATTACCCTGGTAATAATTGATGAATTAGTCACTCGAGTAATACCAATAGTTATATTTTCTTTATAGTTAAAACTAAGATGAATTGAAAATCGATAAAACCAAAGTTCAAATGAAAAAGTGATGTTAGATAGAGAATAGTGTGCATTGCTTATTAGGAATTTCTCCATTGGCTTCCTTGGGATATTGGCATCTATAATATTAATTGGTTTGTTATATACTCCTTAATCTAGAATATGTTGTTTTCTAGATATACACAATTCCATCTACTCAAGGGTTTACAATGTTGTGGTATTGCTCCTTCTAATCTCAAAAATACATCCAATATTCTAGTTTGTTCCTTATATTTAGTATTTCCTTCCTTCAACTTGCTAATCATATAGATTAAGGAATTGAGCTCCTTGACCAATTTTTAAAATATTTTCTCCAATAGTTGTTTTTTCAAAGTTTTCTTTTCTCCACATTTACTGTTAGAACAAAAACATTACTTGTTTTGAAGTTTTAGGATCTCATAGAAACACTTCAATTCACTTTGTAAGTACTCTTCCCATTTCCATGTGAGGGAGGGTATATATTTTTCCAAAGTTACCCAGGGCTTACTCTTAGCCCCAATTGGTTCAAGCTAACCTAATTTCCACATAGCTTATGCATGGACATGATCACTAAAAGAAAGGGTTAGTGTGGGTCGATTTCATAATTTGACAACCTCTGATCACTACAAGAAAGGGTTAGTGTGGATAGATTTTATAATTTTAGAACCGATTGATCAACATCAAATAAATTGTTTTAAGTGTACATCGAAAAGCTATAAAATTTTTATCAAAGAAAACGATTTGAAATGATATATTAATTAACTATCATTGAATATCAAAGAGAATGAATAGTTTACCACGCTTTGTTGATTAATTATGTTGAGAGAAGTGAGATGTTCTATAGCCTAGGTAGGTTTGAGGTGAAAGGGTTTGTGCTTGAGCCTACACTTTTAATAATTTGAGGGTTAATTGTAGGGTTAAGATGGATTTATTCTATGTTACAGTGTATGTGATTTATCCAAGGAATAATGAATATGCATTGGGAAAACTATCAAAGTGACATTTCTAGCATTGTCTCTTGTATTTCCCACTTTTTACTATCTTTCTGGCATAGTATGCCTTTCCTGAAAAATTAGTGGCCTCTTGTCTGTGAGCCAGGGAAGTTAAGATATATAGGTTATATCCAAGGAATAATAAGTATGTATTGGCCAAAACATAGAAGTGACATAAACTGAGTTATACTGAATCTAATAAAATCAATTCTCATCATAACCTAGACACTATATGTTTCCAACTTGAAATATTTTAATTAGGCAAAATAGGTGATAATATTTAGAAGCATAACTAGAAGGAGATGCACATGCACATGTAAATACTAGCCATACACACTTGACACTTCTGTAACTATGATGTTTTATTGACGAAGATTTATGGAACCTTTTGATTGCTTTGAAGTTTGACATCATTGGACTACTATGAAATTGCATCTAGTTTAACTGTAAGTTTTTTTCTATATTAGAAATTTGGATAATAATTGTGTACATGCAAAAAGATTGAATAGGCTAAGATAAGTTGAAACTATAAGAAATAGGCATGTCAATTGGTGTGTTGAGAATGCTTTGATAGTCTGCCATTCAATTTTCAAAATCCAACTATTACAAAAGAAAGAGGTGGGTATTTGGAGGGATATAATCTGATTGGTAACTCCAATATAATTATTATCTTGTTATGTACAAAATATTAAAATTTCCAACCATGATTCCAAGATAATATCGTGGATTTGAATTTTTTTAAAATATTGGTTGTGAAGGATCATACCCAGCTTCCATACTTAATGTAATTATTGATTATTTTTCATCCTAACAAATGTTTTGTGATTTTCATTATTCTATTTCTACCCAATCCAATATGGTTCCACCTAAGAATCTGAGGACATTTCATGGTAGTTTTGATGCTTATCTGGCGAAAAATGAGGTGGTTTCTGTCCAAGTAGAACCCCAAGCTCTTTTTTATTGTTGAGAATCATATATATATATAGAAGGTTAGGTGACAAGATGCTTATCTATTGCCTCAAGTAGTAATAAATCAACATGGAATGGATGGGAATTTGTTGCATAAAGTTACTGATCCAACATGGTTCTCATCAATAGATTAGATTGGGTAATTTTATAAATATCCAAAGAAATGACTGTGAAAGTAAGCTTGGGGGACTCTCATCAATATATTAGATTATGTAAATTTATAAATATCAGGAAAAATGTCTACCAAAGTACGCCTGTGGGACTAAAAGTGTACATCCATTGTAGGTGCACATATTATTGTGTCAACTTGGTCCTCATTCATACAGAAGATATGACAAGAAAATTTTAATTAGTGCCAAAAAAATAATTGTTCCATTTTAACTATATATATTTTATAACATAGATACTCTCATTATTCGTAATGGTTATGGAACATAAACATAGCTCAGTCTGAATCTAATCCCAATTTTGGCCTCGAAATCCCCTTTGAAGGATTTAACTTTATGTTCCAAATTTTCTAGCTAACATCTTCAAACAAAATTGAACAAGAGTTACCTTTAGTCTTCACCTTGAATTTTTGTGCAACACAAAATTATCTATTTCAAATTTGATTTCACGAGTGACCCTAGGTCTAGAATTGCAAGTTATTTTTCTTAAACAAATCTGGAATATAGCCTAATTTTTGGTGTTTTTATTTATGCATTGATGTGGGAATTCTATGCAAATAATAATAAATAACAATGAGTCTATTATGAAACAAAATCCAAAAATAGAAGAAAACAGAGATCAATGCCTTAGAAATAAGCCACTTAAAAGCCCGGTGTCTCCAATCCAATCCTCGGAATGATAAAGCACTTCACTATTCAGAATAACCTCAGACTTCGCACTTTAGGGGGAAATCTGTTACACATCATTTTGTCACCATGAAATTTTACCATTCATATGGGTCTATCACTATCCATATCATGTTCCCTTAGAGGTCAAAAACCTTAATGTTCTTAAATCAAGTCTTGGAATTGGAGAAAATATCTGTAAAACCCTTAAAAGTCTACCTGCATGGTTTTTCTAGCCTTTCCCTGCGCATGTGCTATTGTTTTGTCCATAAAATGCGGAAACTCCTGCACTTTTTTAACTATTACTTACGCACCCCCTTGAAAAGAAAAGAAAAGAAAAATTAAATTCTAGAAGCCTAGTTGGTTGAATATTCTCCCAACTGAAAGCTTTTAGAGTCACGATTAGTTCAAGATTTATCCCTCCACTCATGGAGCGTAACGTTTGGTTCATGGAGCTCAAATCCCTTTGTGAGAGAAATCCATCCCCCTCTTCATGGAACTAAAACTACCTCCATTTCCCTATATATTGAGCTCAATTTTTATGTTGAGGGGTAGATACACAGAGATTATGAATCATAGAAACTGATTTATATAGTTTCTAAGCTTAAAAGAGTTCATAACAGTGCATAATCTCTGCACTAGTAAATTGTTGTTGGCATGAGAATGATAACACCCTTGTGTCTATAACTCTATTCTGGTATTCAGAGAGGAAGGCTCATGAGACTGAAGGAGAAAAGATTGTTTAGGACCTCGGGAGAAATCTTTATGACATCAAGGAATCAGGTTGTAAGATTACTCTTTCTATTCAACATAATACATATTTATCTCTTTTCTCATTGATTTTTTTCTATTCTTATTGGAATAATGTCAATAATTAGACTTCTTGATCACTAAGTTGGATTAGGAATTTTTTATTATTACATGTTGAAGATGATTTTGATCCTTTTTCTTATGTTTGATTGTAGGTTATAATCATCAGAGAAATCACTTTGGTTTGATGGGACAAAAACATTCATCAAATGTTTGTATTTCAAGATAGGTGCATGCCCTCTCTACTTAATTATAATAATTTTGAAATTCAATTAATCTAGAGGAGAAGGTTTCCAAATGGATCTTTGTTTCTAGTTACTCACTGGAGTACTAGGGAGATCGCTCTTGTCCGTAAGAGGGATTAATCCATGTAACAACAACATCCTTTACATTACATAAATAAATAATTCCTGGACGATACAAATGTCAAAACCTCCTTCTATATATAGGAGTCCATGGGGTCAGAATATAATCCTTGCCAACCTAAAAATAATAATTTAAGGGCACTATACTAGTAATATAAGGACCTGACATGCCTCTCTCCTTCAAAAAAGTGTTTTCCTCAACGTTTGAGTAGCTATGGATGCTTTCGTATAAAATTCACATCCTCCCATGTAGAATATTCAGTGGGTAAGTTATTCCACTTAATGAGATACTCTAAAATTGATCGATTTCATAGTTGTTGAGTTATTGTTTCTGTGACTGCTTCAGGTTCCAATATGATTTTTCATTCCTCATCAAGTTCTGGAAATATTATTTTAACTAGAAGTTTGTCACCTGTAAGCATGAAACATGGAAAATGGGATGCACTCACGAAAATGGGATGGTATCAATATTAATTTGTCCCATGGTATTCGTCCCATAGGCTTCATCTAAATAAAACCTCTTTTTAAAGTTTTTTTAAATATAAAAAGGTTTATGGAATAAATATAAAAAGAATTTTTATTTATTTACCAAAGAATTTTTATTTATTTACCATAGCTCTGGAGTAAGTATAAATTCATTTTACAAATATTTAATTAAAATAAATATTAAAAGATTTTGGATTTTGATTGTTTGTGTTGAATTAACTCTTTTCCTTTGATTTAGGAAATGGTATTTACTTTAGTAAAGAGTAAATATGTTTAAAATTTTACTTAATTTGGAAATTCAATGTGGTAATTTTTTTTGTTAAAGGTAAATTTATGATCCATTCAAATTCACATATATAATTTAATATCCATTCAAATTATATAAATAATACATAATTGTATTAGAAATTGATATATGTTCTAGTACAATGCAATATTTTTTTTTTTTTTTTAATTTAAAACTTAAGCCGACATTTTGTATGAGGACGTGACATACTTGACATCGGGGTCATATTGGGCTGTAGATGCGCCTCTTGGCGCAATAAACCTGTGGATAAACCTTCCCAGCGATTATGACTTGCATAACCCTAGCCGTTATGTATAAAAGAGCATTTATAATCACGCTGATTCGATGTTTGTCTGTTTAGGTTAGGTTTAGGTTTACATGTAAATTCTGCCAAAACATAAGGAATTCCATAAAAGCTGAAACTATGAAGCTATGCATTTTTGGGCCAAACATTCCGGATCACCAGTCAAAACTGCTGTAAATAAATTATCTTTTTCGGCTCTATACATGATAACTGTGCAATTAATTGATTACTTATCTTGGCTTGATACTTGTTAAACTACGATCAGAAAAACACTTGAAATATTACTGTTTCTATATGTGATAACAAAAATAAGTCACAAAAACATAGGCATATGGTAAGATTACTCTGTTGTCTGAATGCATGAAGATAATGTCCTGTAAATAAATTATCTTTTTCGGTTCTATACATGATAACTGTGCAAATAATTGATTACTTATCTTGGCTTGATACTTGTTAAACTACGATTAGAAAAACACTTGAAATATTACTGTTTCTATATGTGATAACAAAAATAAGTTACAAAAACATAGGCAGATATGGTAAGATTACTATGTTGTCTGAATGCATGAAGATAATGTCCTGTAACCCTTCATGGAGCGAACTCGAAGATACTGTTATGTAATTCATGGGGTGAATGTATATGCGAGAATGGTAGTTGCGTCAACACTCAGTGAATATGCCCTTGCTCAATTAGTTGAACCCAGATATTGCATGAATCCATTTTTGTTCGAAAATGAGTCATTCTTAAAAATTATCTCTTTGAATAAATTATCATCTCCAGTAGCTGAATAAGGAAAAAATTTCACCGGTCTCTCTTTGATTACAATTTTGCCCGGCAGAAAAGATAGGTTGCAGAAAGTTAGAAACTGCAAGGCACTTCAATCGACAAATTTTCCTGTAAATTAGCTTGAATACACAAGCAATTGCTCCTAGTAGGGGGGAAATGTAATGCTCTAGACAATAACAAGGGTCAAACTAACTGCTATCAAACTAATTGACCCGAAGTTTAACCTTCAAAACTAGGACACCAGACAACTTGAACTTTAACCCTACTTTCCGAACAGGACACCACGTAGAAGGCACACCAGGGTCTAGGTATGCTCTTTAGTAGTCCATGCCACCCATACCGCCGCCCATAGCTGGGCCTTCCTTCTCATCTTTCGGAATCTCAACAACGACGCACTCTGTTGTGGTTAACAACGAAGACACACTGCAAGGAGGGACGTATACAGATTCCATAAATGCCCTTAGAATGAAGCCATTGAAACAAAAAATGTATAGCAGACAAAAAAAAGATGCTAACAAAAATGTATAGCAAATAATAAATATGCTAGTGATGGCAACAAGAGGTTAAACTCTTACCTTGCAGCATCAACCAAAGCAGTTATGATCACTTTCAGGGGATCAATACTCCCTGCCTTCACCATGTCAACGTATTCACCTGGTCCAACAGTAAGACAATTAACATGTTCGCTTTAGTCTAGCAGATGAAAACAAAACTTCAAAGTTCATGCACAACGCCCTTGGTTGAAAATTGAAATGCCACGACCCCTCATTAACATATTGCCCTCAGTTGAAAATTGAAATGCCACAAACCCTCATTAACATAATGCCCTCAGTTGAAAATTGAAATGCCACAACCCCTCGTTAACATAATATGCCAAATTCCATCATAAACAGCCACTACAAAGGACAGTTGAAATGAGTTCTTTACCTTTGGCAGCATCGTAGCCAAGGTCAAGATTATCTTGCTTCAATAATTTCCCAACAACCACTGCACCTTCCACACCGGCATTTGCAGCAATCGTATATGCAGGCATCTTCACAATCACACAATATCCTAAATCAGAATTATGGACAACAAAGGCAACATACACGTATTATAATAACTCAAAATACACAGTATAAATTTCAACCTTCAATGCATTCTGAATAATTTGCACTCCAATCTTTTGGTCGAAGTTAGCAGTCTGATGTTTTTCTAGCTCCTTTGTCGCATAAAGAAGAGCAACGCCACCTCCTGCAGAAACATATGCTTTAAAGACATGCCACTTAAGATTAAATAAAAAAGTTAATAATTTATAAGGGAGCTTACTCTTGTAATCACGTCCCTAAAATAGCATAAAACACTGTAAGCAGCACTTTACCTGGCACAATACCCTCCTCTACTGCTGCCTTAGTGGCATTCAAGGCATCTGTAACTCTGTCTTTCTTCTCCCTTACTTCCACCTCACTAGCACCACCAATCTGCAAAAAGGAAAGACAAAACGATAAAGGAATAGCACAAAACGCCTGTTATTAAATGAAAATGCACACAAAATTCAATAGTTAAATAAAAGAAATTAAGCAAACTGCGAAACCTTCAGAACTACAACTCCTCCTGAAAGTTTTGCCAACCTCTCCTGATACTTATCCTTATCATAGTCTGTCGTGCTGGCTTCAATGGCAGCCCGAATATATTACCAGCACAACATGTCAGTTAATCAAGGCCAACCATAGCTTTCATTAATCCCATTCAAAAATGTTCACAAGAACGAAAAGCGACTTTAATAAAAAATTTAAGCTATGATAACATGAAACATGCCAATGCACACCTGCTCACATGTTTCTTCTATATCCTTCTTATCACCACCTCCATCAAGAATAAGTGTGTCGTCCTTCGATACAGTTACCTAGCACCCCACCAAAACCAATAAACCAAGAATACCAGTAAGGTAAGTGGTAGGTATTCTCGCTTCCACTCAAACAAACCCAAATTTTTGGGTGCGTTTGCTAATTGAATAAATCTGTAGGCTACAGTTCCACTGAAAGTATCAAAAGGACGCAATTCAAACAAACTCCAGAACCCTATCATAAGATATTTATTGATGGACATATGTCAGACTGACAATAATCAAACAGACTGGACTTAACACTAACCTTCTTTGCTGAACCAAACATATCAGCTTCAACCTTTTCAAGCTTCATGCCAAGTTCTTCTATAATCATCTGCAGAATGGCCCCTTATCAAATCTAGACTATGCATCTAAATAATAGAACTTCCCTCCTCCCTCTCTAAAATCCTAAACAAAATACTAAACACATTTCCTAGGATGGTAAGAAAAATTATTAGTACTGCTTTCATATATTCAAATAAAAACAAATGTTACCATGTGCATGGTTCAAAATAATCACTGTTGCAAGAAAAAAAACATCCAATAGAGAGATGCAAGGAACTAACTTGACCACCAGTAAGTACAGCAAGATCCTCCAAGTTGGCTTTTCTGTTTTCTCCAAAGCCTGGAGCTTTGATTGCACAGACCTGTTTAGCACAAATCAATGCACACCATTTAAGACAAATACAACTATGATCTGTGCTTCACACAGGAAGTTGCCAAAGACTTTAATCTTACCCAGCAACAATATCTTGGATAAAAATCTAGGAAATTCTAGGTAAGTATAAAGCTATATTTATTGAATACCTTGAATCTGGCAAGAATTTTATTTAGAATTAGAGTTGCTAGTGCATCACTCTCTACATCCTCGGAAACAATCAGAAGAGCTCTTTGCTTCTGAAAGAATAAACAACAAAATCAAATTAACATCCTTCCAAGGCAAGCATTGGAATTTGAAAAAAAAACAATAATGTATTGTTCAGATTAAACACTTCTTTGGCACATTTAACACAGTACAAAGAATACTAATTCTTACTTTCAAGGCCAGCTCCATTGCTCGGACAACTGCATTCAAATTTGAAATTTTCTTTTCATGTATCAAAATCAAAGGATTCTCTAATTCCTGCAACAATTACAATCCTATGTGAGTTACATCGATGTCACATACAACTCCAATAATAGTCCATTGATGCCACCTATTAGAGCCAAAGCTTCACTGTGTATGCCTTGTAAGGAAGAAACATAATATTCATAGTAGTAGCTCAAAGAGTTAGTGAAAAAGCTTCAAACAACGTTACCAGAAAAGAAATAAAACTAGAGATACATGTCCCATGCATAGCGCTGCCCAGAATTATTAACCAGTATCAAATGCAACTATTGGAAGGAAGTAGGGGATTAGTGTACACATTCAATTTTGAAGTTTATCCTTACACATTTTTGGGCCTTCTCATTTGTGATAAAATACGGGGATATATAACCCCTGTCTAGCTTCATTCCTTTGACAACCTCCAATTCATTGTACAATGTCTTCCCATCCTGTGCAAATCCACACATCCAACAACACCAAATATTACATTTCCCTTAGTTATAGGTTAAAAAATTTGAGAATATATAACCTGTACAATCATTTGACTTATCGCAATAGTTATGACTCCCTCCTTGCCAACTTTTTCCATTGCTTTGGAAATAAGTTCACCAATTTCCCTTTCACCATTTGCTGAGATGGTGCCTACCTGCACCCCCAGCATATCATGCAATCCCATTTTAGATAGTACTTGTAAGTTTTATATTTCATCATAGTAAATGAAGAACTCGAAAATGATCCCTGGGTAAGAAATTGAAAATATGCAGCTATAGACTCAAGTACATGACTAATCACTATAAATGGACATTCATACAGAACACATAGCACCGAAAGAAGCTAGGTGCTCTTACAACCCACAGCGAGGAGATGTTCAATTATTGTTGACTAAGGAAAATAAAATAAAATGGTAAAAAAATGCTCTAAAAGACTACGGCGCAAGAAAGGTTTAATTCTCAATTGGTGCCATGCAAATGGCATTTAATTACCAGGCATTCGTATTACCTCTGCAACACAAAAACAGGACTTATGTACAATGTGACATATCCCAATCAAAACTAATATATACCCCAATTTCTGCAAACATAAAAAATCAGCAGTTTTAACGAGGATTTGCAATATAGGACAACAACATTTGTCGTGGAACTCAGATAGGATTCAGGAACATGGAAACACGTGTCTATTAGCAGGCCTTAATATATCCCTGTGATAACATGTGAGATGCAAGTAGGGTTCAGGGCTCAAGCCTCCCTGAGGCTTATGCTTTTCGAAATGTGATCATTTACATGAGATCCTGAAATTCTAAGTTTGCCTTCTTATTCAATTACCCAGTGATCCTCACATACCCTGTGAATCTATATCAATCATTTCCTTACACAAATGTGAATCTATATCAATCATTTCCTTACACAAACACTGCCCACTGCATTTCTTAAACGCCATGTATAGAAAATGTATAGCAGACAGGAATACCAAGTGAATAACAGACAAGAATACCAAGTCTACATTCTAGTATATAGTCTATACATTCTAGTATATAGTCTCTCGACCAGATTTCTAAACTCAATAAAACTTAAACCCTAAACCCTACTGAGTTAGTCATGGAGTGCCACCCAACATAACTAATCAATCATTCACACAACATTAGAATACAGACGGTTGAAAATTTATCATACGGACCCAATTCTGGAAGCCAGTGCAGCTGCTGCTCTGTACATTTTGAGCCGAGAGACTTCAAGTCGAGCCCGGAAATAGAACAGGAGAGACCCGTATGGACTGAGCACGTCTATAGTATTATCAGGTTGCTCACGGAGTAAAACGCTTAATTATATCGAAATGTATTTAGAGATCCCCAAGAGTCTAGAAGTCTCCATTAGGGCTTTGGGCCAACCAGGTTTATTGACTCGCATCTCATTGAATTTTTACATCATCGTTGGTTTTGGTTTAGGGTTGTATCAATTGGAAAATAGAGGACAAATTGAAAATATGGAGAAATAGTATGAAAAGTTCTACAGCATTGCGCTTCAGCCTGATGTAAGGACATTCAATACGATAATCAATTCATATGGTAAACAATGTTTATTTGAAAAAATGACTACAGTGATGGAGAACATGCAGAAATGCTATTTTTCATGGACAATTGTAACCTATAAAACTGTAATTGATGCATATGGGAGGGTTGGTGAAATTTAAAAGACAACTCAGTTGGCCGTGGCTTATGAAAGAGGAAAACCGGGAAGATTAAGAGACCTGTAGCTGCCCCTTGTATCTTAATGCAACCTACAACGAGACCACGAAAACAGAACAGAACAGCATTGGCTTCCGACACCAGATCTGTTTATGCATCCTGCGGGAACACTAAAGATCTGCCCTGAAGAAAAACCCATATTCAAGAACAGGTAAACGCAAAAAACCCTAATACTGCCAAAATCGTTTAAAATATTTTACCTCGATGAATTGAACCTGTTCAAATTGATCGTGTTTCGATGGTGAATCTGGAAAATGGATAATAGATTGATTGCTCCAATCTGACCCAGTGAGCAATGCCAGTCCGCTTTCACGAGAAGGGCCTACCCTTTCTTTCTCGCTTGGTGAGGGCCGGATTCCACCCATGCTCGTTTGTTTACATGCTTGCACATTTATGTAGCGTCCCCTTCGGCCTGCTGGTCAGCCACTCTTGCCTGCATGGCGAATGGAGTCCTTTGAACTCGGTGGTTTTGGGAGGTGAATAATCTGGCGGGTCCTCCCCCATTGTTCCTACTCGACAGTAAATCATTGTTCTATCATCGCTTGTGATCTGCAGATATGGCCTTTACCTTTAAACACTCACTGACTTCGCTCACGAACATATGATATTCGTTAGGTGTATAACTGATTAAAATAACAGAATTTAATCCTAGGGTTGAGATGATTTGAATCGTCTAACATTCAAATCAAGGGTACATAATGGTACACATACTCATTTAGCAAAGTTGTTTTCAAATAAGAACGCTTTACAGCGTAATTAATAATACCATTTTAAATATGCTAAATATATCCTAGATTTATCTAGTTGTTGTAATTTTAAATTTTCTTAGTTGCCATGATAAATATTGTAAAATAACATTAAAGATGAAAAACAATGAAATAAATTTTTTAAATGCAATGTGACAGTGCAATAATATTGAATGATAGAAAACGTGAATAATAATAATATAGCCAATTAAAAATAGTGTTCATTGTGATCAATCTCAAACTATTTTCTTCTATTATGGTTAATGTCACTTGTGTTATTTTGATAGTTGGAATCATAAACCAATTAAATATTTAGCTCCAGCTCTTGTAGCAAACATCATACTTTGTCTCTCTTTCTCTCCAATATAAATAGGTTTAATTACTAGAACACAAAAATCAATATACATTGTTAATAAGTTTTTGTGCTTACACTGAAATCAATAGAGACTATTAATCCAAGTACTTTAAAATCAATTTACCATCATAGATCCATTTACATTAAATCACAAATCAACATATAAATTGAAATCAATGCATCTAATGAAAGAAATCAAATAAGATTAGAAAACAATATCTACACTGAAATCAATGCTTCTAATGCAAGTAATCAAATAGGATTATAAATCAACATCTACACTGAAATCAAGGCATCTAGTGCAAGTAGCAAAATAGGATTAAAAACCAACATGTACACTGAAATCAATGCATCTAGAGCAAGAAATCAAATAGGATTAGAAATCACCATCTACACTGAAATCAATGCGTTTAGTTCAAGGAATCAAATAGGATTAGAAATCATCTACATTGAAATCAATGCATCTCATCCAAGCTATCAAATAAAATTAAAAATCAACATCTACATTGAAATTAGTGCATCTAGTGCAAGAAATCAAATAGAAATAGAAATCAACATCTACAAGTCAATGCATTTAGTGCAATAAATTAGATAGCATTAGAAATCATTGATATTTAAATCGGTGCATCTAGTGCAAGTAATAAAATCTCATTAGAAACCAACATCTACACTAAAGTCAATGCATCTAGTGCAAAAAATCAAATATGATTAGAAATAACCATCTACACTGAAATCAATGCATCTAGTGCAATAAATCTTCGTCCCTCTCTCCCCCTCCATATATATCTATATTTCACTCCATCTCTCCGTCTTTGTCTCTAATAATATTGAATGATAGAAAATGTGAATAATAAGAATGTAATCAATTAAAAATAGTCTTCATTGTGATCAATCTCAAACTATTTTCTTCTACTATGCATAATGTCACTTGTGTTAGTTTTGTCATCTGTTTATATCGATTATATGAAAGGGATAGTTGGAATCACAAACCATTTAAATATTTAGCTCGAGCTTTTGTAGTAAACATCATACTTTGTCTCACTTTCTCTCCAATATAAATAGCTTTAATTACTATAGCAGAAAAATAAATATACATTGTTAATAATTTTTTGTTCTTACAGTGAAATAAATGGACAATATTAATCCAATTAATTTAAAATTAATGTACCATCATACATCCAATTACATCAAATAATAAATCAACATATAAACTAGAGTCAATGCATCTAATGCAAGAAATCAAATAAGATTAGAAAACAATATCTACACTGAAATCAATGCTTCTAATGCAAGTAATCAAATAGGATTATAAATCAACATCTACACTCAAATCAAGGCATCTAGTGCAAGTAGCAAAATAGGATTAAAAACCAACACCTACACTGAAATCAATGCATCTAGAGCAAGAAATCAAATAGGATTAAAAATCACCATTTACACTTAAATCAATGCATTTAGTTGAAGCAATCAAATAGGATGAGAAATCATCTACATTGAAATCAATGCATCTAGTGCAAGCAATCAAATAAAGTTAAAAATCAACATCTGCTTTGAAATTAATGCATCTAGTGCAAGCAATCAAATAGGAATAGAAATCACCATTTACACTGAAATCAATGCATTTAGTGCAATAAATCAAATAACATTAGAAATAATTTATATTTAAATCAATGCATCTAGTACAAGTAATAAAAGCTCATTAGAAATCCACATCTCCACTAAAATCAATGAATCTAGTGCAAAAAATCAAATAGGATTAGAAATAACCATCTACATTGAAATCAATGCATCTAGTGCAATACATCTTCTTTCCTCTCCACCCCTCCATATATATTTATATTTCCCTCCATCTCTCCTTCTTTGTCTCTTTATCACATCCAGTGAAACATACACGCTCTATCACTCCATAACTATCAATATATTTGTCCCTCCCCCTCGTCTCCATCTATCTCTTCTTTCTCTTCACCTTCCATCAGTATCTCTATCTCCCTCTGTCTATCTATATCAGCCACAAAACATACACTCTCTTTCTCCAATCTATCTATCTTTCAGTCCCTCCTCCTCTCCCTCTCCCTCTCCCCCCTGCTATCCTCTCTCCCTCTCTCTCCATCTTCCTTATCACTTTACCTCTCTCTCTCTCCACCTTTCACTCTATATGTCTTTATTCTTACCTCCCTCCCTTTCTCCCTCCTTCTCTCCATCTCTCCTTGTCTATCTCTTTATATCACCCCCAAACATACAAATACTCTCTCCATCTCTCCCTTGTCACTCCCTCTCTCTCTCCACTACTCACTCTATATGTTTTCTTCTTCCCTCCCTATCTACCCATCCAGATTCACCTCTCTATCCCTCCCTGTCTCCACCTCCAACTACATCTCTTCATCCCTCCCTATCTCCTCATTTCTTTTAATTCTCCTATCTTTTCCTTCATCTCTCTCCCTTTCTCTTCATCCACCTTCTCTCTTCTCCCATCACTCTCTCTCTCTCTCTCCTTTATTTTATCTCCATCTCTCCCTTGTCACACCATCTAGTGCAAGAAATAAAATAGGTTTATAAATCACCATATACATTGAAATCAATAGATTTAGTGCAATAAATCAAATAGGATTAGAAATCACTTACATTGAAATCAATGCATCTAGTGCAAGTAATCAAGTCTCATTAGAAATCAATATCTACACTAAAATAAATGCATCTAGTGAAAATAATAAAATAGGATTAGAAATCACCATCTACACTAAAATCAATGCATCTAGTGCAACAAATATTATTCCCTCTCTCCCCCCTTCATATATATCTATATCACCCTCCATCTCTCTTTCTTTGTCTCTTTATCACATCTCGCGAAACAAACACACACTCTCACTCCATATCTATCAACATCTTTGTCCCCCCACCCTTATATCCATCTATCTGTTCTTTCTCTTCACCTTCTATAAGTATCTCTATCTCCCTCTGTTTATCTATACCAACCCCAAAAGATATACTCTCTTTCTCCAATCTATCTATCTATCAGCACCTCCTCCTCTCCCTCTCCCTCTTGTTATCCTTTCTCCCTTTCTCCCTCTCTCTCCATTTTCCTTATCACTCCCACTCTCTCTCTCTCTCTCCACCTTTCACTCTCTATGTCGTTATTCTCACCTGCCCCTCCCCCCGCCCCCCCTCCTACATCTCTCCCTTATTCTCTCCATATTTCCTTGTTTATATATTTATTTCACCCCCATACATACAAACTCTCTCTCCATCTCTCCCTCTCTCTCTCCACTACTCACTATGTATGTCTTTCTTCTTCCCTCCCTCTCTCCCCATCCAGCTCCCTCTCTCCCCTATCAAATCCATCTCTTTATCCATCCCTCTCTCCTCCTCTCTTTCAACTCCCCTCTCTTTTCCTTCCTCTCTCTCCCTTTCCCTTCTACCTCACTCTCTCTTCCCCCATCACTCTCTCTCTCTCTCTCTCTCTCTCTCTCCCCTCTACAATCTTCTCTCTTCCCCCATCACTCTATTCCTCTCTTTTCCTTTATCTCCCACCTCCGTCTATGTGCCCCCCCTTCTCTGTGTGTGTGTGTGTCTTCCCCCACCAATATATCTCTCTCTCCAACTATGTTACTATATCCCTCCCTCTCTCCTTCTCCTCCCCCTTGTCTCCATCACTCCTATGTCTCTTTATCCCACACATAAACATACACACTCTCTTTCCATCTCTCCCTTGTCACCCCCTTTCTCTCAACTTGTCACTCTCTATGCCTTTCTTCTTCCCTCCCTCTCCCCAATCCAAATCCATATCTCTATCCCTCCCTATCTCATCGTCTTCTCACCCTTATTCTCTCCCTTTATCTCCTACCTCCCTCTGCCTTCCCCCTCCTCTCTCTCTCTCTCTACCCTCCAATCCACTCTCCTTCTCCCTCCCTCTGTCCTTCTCTCTCTCCCACCTCCATCTTTATGTCTCCCTCCCTCTGTTACCCTTCTCTACCTCTCTCATTCCTCTCCCTCTCTCTCTTCATTCCTCCTTTCCCCTTATCTCCATCTCTTCCTTCTCACTCCCCCTATTTCTCCACCTCAATCATCATATGTATTTGTTCTTCCCTCCCATATATATTTAGAGTTTATATATATATATATATATATATATATATATATATATATATATATAATTATATATAATTTAATATTGTATTAATCTAAAGTTATTAAACTTAATAATATTAATATTATAATATATTAAAATGAATATTTGATTTAACAAAAATTTAATATTAATGTTAGGGTTAATAATGTTTTTTTTTTTTGTATGGTATTAATAATAATTTGGTCCACGGTTTTTGGGTCATATACTTAATATATAATTATATGTTGATTTAATCATATTTGATATATCTTTATTTTTTTACCTTACCTCTTTATACTTCTTTTATATTTAATTATTTACCATATCTCTTTTATAAATATGGTATTTGGCCCATGGTATTAATAGTAATTTTTCTCATGGTATTTGGCCCATAGGATTCACCCAAATAAAACTTCTTTTTTGATTTTTTGTAAATATAAAGGTTTATGGAGTAAATATAAAAATAGGTTTTATTTATTTACCATGCCACTAGTTTATTTATATTTATACTTATTTACCATACATTGGCATTAAGTATAAAATATTTCTATCATTACCTAAGTTATTGTTTAAACTGACATTATTTAGATTTTCTTGTTTAATTCTTTTAGTTTTTTTTTTTTTAATTTTAACTTCCCACATACTTATATGTCGAGGTCATACTGAACTGTAAAATAGGCCTCTGGGCTCACTCACAATAACATTGTCGTGCATGCTGAGAATTTGGTGTCCAACCTGACTGTTAGTATGAGCGAATTCATAATTTATCAGAGAATTGGAATACGTGGGTCAGATGAACAGTGGCGGGGAGAGAACGTGGATAAGATGAAAATCAGTCTTGGCGTAACGAAGACTATCTCGTAACATTAACGTTGGCAGAGAATGTAATTGTGATCAGATTTATAGGTGATTTTTGCCCCGAGATCCATGCACCTTATGATTCCGTTAGAAACTCAAATTATTTGGAATTCCAAATTCCCTTGGCGTGAGATGAAACAACATCTGGAGAATGATACATATAAATTCAATTTCAAGTATGAAGTTATCTGTATTGGCATCACTGATTTTGAAAACGAATGGTAAGTAGTAATTTTACATAAAAAGAAATAATTACTAGTGATAGAGAGGAATATGAAAACGTTACTGACATAGAGGAAGATGAAACAAATAGAAGAGATAGACAAGAAAATGAAGTGGGGATAAATAGCAGTGCTTCTGCAGCGGTAAATGCTCTCTGTGCAGTTATATTAAGTCGGCAAGAGAAGGAAAGCGGCGATGTGGTAATGTGCCCTATTTGTCAGGAATCGTTTTCCACTGGAGATTCTGCAAAAGAATTACTATGCAAAGTGGATTATGTTATTGTTTGATCGTAACCATTCAGGTCTGCAAGTCCAATATGAAGACGCGAGTTTGTGCTGCTCCAAGATAAGCTTGTAGTTTTCAATTTAAAGAACCAAATTGAATATTAGCCTAGTTAGATTTAGCTAACAAGTTGAATATTAGCTAGCTTGTATTTATCAGTTTGCTAGTTGGTTATAAAAATATTAAAATTAGTCACTTATTATTAATTTTCATGAAAATGGTTATAAATGAATGAATTAATTTACCATCATTATTTAATTTATATTTTTATAATTATAATGACATTATCAATTTTTTGGATTTTCTATATGAAATCATTCTTATAACTCTTTAATATCAATTAAACTATTATATAGACATAGCGAGTATTTCACTCTTTTGCATTGTTTTATGGTAAATAAAATAATACCAATAAAAGTAGTTTGTATTAATAGAGCATGGTTGTGATTTTTTCTAAAATAAGAATAATGAATCAACTTGTATTCTCAATAAAAACTAGTAATAATTGTGTAAATGAATTATAACCAATCCATATATATAATCCCCTAATAATAAAGTTCATTTGTGATGTATATACTACATCAATGAGTACGTCTCTTCCTTTTCATTGTCTTATGGTAAACATAAAGACATAAAAGTTTGTATTAGTAATGTATGATAGTCACCCCAAAAAAATTATGGGAGGAAAACCATAAAATTGTTTTAATTATTGTTTTTATTGTATATTAGTTAAAATCTGAAATGGATATGAGTAAATAAAATAAATCATTTTCACGATGAATATTTTCAATGTTTTTGGAAGAAAATAATTATGGTTTAGCATGAAGGATTTTCTATTTTTCATTAATTTTCAACACTAGAATTCAATATTTAATTTAGAATAATTTTATTTTGAAATGCATACTTAGTTTTCTCCTATGAAATGAAGTATAATTATTTTTTAAACTCTTCATTATAGAGTAATTGGATGAAAATATACCCTTAAATTTGAAATGAAGGGCGTCCCTTCAAAATTCAATACTTCTAAAAATTCAACATCATGTTAATATTTTATTTCATAATTTATTCAAATAAAAAATCTAAATTGTATTTTCGATTATTGAGTTGCATGACACTTTAGTACTATGGAGCCAAAAGAAAATCCAAACCAAACATCACATATGTGTGTCATCGTAAACCCAAACCTGCACCCAAACCTGCACCTACCAAACATTAACAGTGATTGGTGCAAGTTTGAGCTCTTTGGGAGCCCCCATGCATGACCTACATATTACCAGAGAACCCTCCAAATTGTCACTAGCCACCTTTGTAGACATAATTGTATCATCCATTGCAAATTCCCAATGCTTAGTAATTAAAATTTCTAGTTATACATTTTTAATAATTGAATATTATAAGACATGTATAAATAATGGCCAATTTAAAAACCTACACATTTGCAAACAACAATTGATCAAGAGATTAATCTGAGATAGCTGCATCAGTATACTCGTCTCTCCAGATTAGAGAAGGAGGTTAAAGCTCTCGCTCAGCTCCCTGTCGAGCTACCTGGTGCCACTGCTACAACTCTTGCTCCTGTTGATTCTGAAGAGGACTGATTCTCTTTACTGTTCTTAGTTTTGCTTGGACTTGTTGCTCTCGGTTCTATGTAGGTTTCTTTAACATCTTTTTTATGGTTTTGTACATCCTTTGGTTTCTGTATCATCTTCAATATAGGCAGATAAGGCTCTTGTTATTAAGACTCTTTATGTTCTGGATGAATTAATTTGAACTCAGATGGTCAAAATACCTAGTTTCCTATAGGCAGGTTGCGGTCTAGTTTTGTATTTTTTTCCCCTTTTGCCTGGCATTTATTAATAGAAAATTGAAGGTACCACCTCATCTTACAAAAAAAAATAAAATTGGTGATATTGTATTTTTCCCAAGAATCTAGTTACAAACACCAATCACAAAGAGACACAATTATATATATTGGTGCACTTTCCAACCATTTATAGACCATTGGAAGCATAGGTGGTTTATGGTATTTGAAAACCTCCATGTAATAATAGGGAGGGGTCTTTGTATTTCATTATAAAATTATCTATAAACATTGAACAAAGTTCCACATGCCAAATACTTTGACATGGATGTATACTAGGCGTGACCCATCCCTAGGTCGACCTCCTCTTAGATGAAGGAATAACCCCTTGCCTAAAACCATACATTGGGGGAATTATTAACCAAACCCAAACAACCAGAACTGCCTTGACTCATAGCTTAGTGTGGCATAGCATTTTCATACCATTATCCCTATAGGAGCAACCTTGAGGTATTCTAGGGGGAGGGGTTGAACCTTCATCCTTTTTAGTAGATTCTAGTCTAGAGAGGCCACATGGAGTCTCATGCTAGCCTCACAAATGTTCAAGATAAAAGAGGCATGTTATGGGTTGATGTAGGAAAAAAATATGAGTTTATGGAGAAGGTTAATATCTTAACCATCTATATATACCTCATTTTGTGCCTGTGTATTTTCATATTACCAGGCACACAACCCACCGGTATATAAGCAAGGGTAAGTTATTCCTTAGGGCCTAAGGTCATTTACAAGAAGGCTCAAAGCCATTGCAACAATATACTCAATATAAGCTCAACATGTCATTTGTGAGAATTGAATTTGGATGGTGAGGATAAAAATCATTCCTCCCAACCACTTTAGATAAAATCAAAATACATACATACATACATGTATATATGTATTTTTGGAGGTAACTCCACTATTTTATGCCATTCATTAAGGTTAGAACCATTTTTTATACAATAAATGTGTGACTCTTTGTTTCATCTTCCACGAGCTTCGTTCATTATTTCATATTTATTAATATTTAAAATTATAAAAAAATATTGTAGGGTTATATGTGCAACATTTCCATCGCCATATTCAAGTGGAAGGGGTGTTTGTGAGCCCAACCAACATTCTTAACTTTTTAAGCTTTTCTCTTTTTTTACTCTATGGTGAGGATGTATGCAATTTGTTCATTTCTGGAACAATATATCAAATGAATAGTCTTGGAATACACATGATATTATATCAGATAATACTTCATGTTGATGTGTTTTGTTCGATTATGGAATATGGGATTCTTGTCTAATTGATTGTAGAATTATTGTCAAGCAAAAGAGTAAAATTCGTTGGTTTATCCTACAAATATTCAAATATTTTCTTAATACTCACAATATCATTTGTTTATTTTGTATCTACAACATATCCTATCTTTGTTGTGGAATTTGTTGGAACAAATTTCTTGTGTGATCTCTAGGAAACAAAATCCATTACTCATGAGATAGCTTAAAGTCACCGCTCCATTTTATTTGTCCCTATAAATGTATGAATTAGAATATCCAACCAAGTTGAAGTCATCCATAGTTGATATGTTAGTGCAAACTCTTGAGTTCCCTTTAAGTATTTTAGAATTTTTTCTGCAACAAAGTAGTTTCCTTCATAAGGTTTTTGCATAACCTTAAAATAATCCCATAAAAAAATAAAATGTTTGGTATAATGGTGGTAAGGTAGATAAGACCTACCATATGTACTTGGTTGTAACCCCAAATCAATTTTAGGCTTCCTTTGGTGTGAGCTTAAAATTATTTCCATTGGAGTAGAAAAAGGGTTGTATTCTACCATGCCAAACCTCTTCAAAAAACTTCTAGTGTACTTTTGCGAGATAGATTTGTACTTTGGATGTTCTGTAACTTCAATGTTGAAGTAGTAATGAAGATGTCACAAATTTTTCATCTCAAATCCTTATTCATCTCTTTTCTTATGGATGCAATATATCTTACATTCTTCCCTTTCATTAATACATCATTTACATACACTACAAGATATATTTTTACAAACCTTATTTACAAACATAGTTGCATCATCAAGATTAAAGTGTTTGAGATTCACATTTCAAAAGATGCTCGATTAAATTTTCATACGAGTCTAGAAATGCTTGCAATTATCTAATAAGTTTGAACGATTTTTGTTCTTGTCCCTTCTTAACAAATTTTTTTGGCTAATCCATGAAGGAATTATTTGATCCACCTACTCCATTGGCTCAAAGCACAATTCTTTAGGTTCTAGATTCTCAGGGTCATTTGTAACCCATAAATTATGTTTTTTTGACGTGTCAGGGAACTAGGTTGTATCTATAGGTAGAGACTAGGTAAATATATATTTTTTAATTCTTAGCTAGACCTTTCCAATGGGCTACCAAGTAAGAAAATATTGTGTGAAAAATTTATGACCTCGAGAAGTTGGTGTACCAATTAATCCCAATGGGGCCCATAAGCCTTTTAGTGTTTCATCTCATGGGGTTAGGTTTTTGGATTTTTAGGCTTTCCTTATTAATTATAATGTTAAAAAAGGAATTTTGGCCTTATTCTAACTCATTACAGTGAATGCACATATCCACACATTTATTCTCAAAGACAAGCTACCACGAGTTAAGCTAGTTAGTTTTCATTCTACAATTTTACAGTTTAAAAATTTTCAATTTATTAAAAGAAGAAAAGTTTCATTATATCTCTATGTATTGGTTATATATATGTATTTCATTTCATTCCCTTCAAAAATATGGATTAGTGGTATCATAGTGATCTTCTCTTTTTTTTTGTTTTTTTGTGCACATCCCCAATGCGGTCACGATATAAGGATTTAGGACTCAAACTATTTGATCCCTTCCAAGATTGTCCTCACTAGCCCTGATGAACTACCATAATGGAAGAAAATAAAGATGATAAAATAGGATATATTATTAAATTATTACTCGAGTAATCCCTCATGCGAAAAAGGAATGAGATGATGGACAATTTTTCCCAGATCATTCGACAAACCCAATATGTGACACATCTTCATCAAGTGGCCACTTTGGTGTTACAAATTAATTAATGAAGTAATGAAATTCACAAAATATTTTGGAAACACAAATAAACAAATGCATAGAAGAAGAGGGACACATATATATGTGGTTCACCCAATTTGGGCTACGTCCACGAAGAAACAACTAGTCCTTCCTTTTATATTATCCAACAAATGAAGAGATGCAACCTAAAGTAGATCCGCCATAATTTCCTCTTTGATCTCACACAATATCCTCTCTCCTTTTTAGCTAGGTGGGTATTGGTGGCCACCTACCTATTCCACCTAGAACTCGAGTTAGGTTCATCAATTTCCTTTTTTATAGCAACATTTACTATTTTTAACAATTTTTTGGGTCCTGAACTTCTGGAGCAGTTTTGACCCCCTAGACGACACTTTTTTTATGCCCATAGTAGGCTTGTAGTCATAGGAAAGGGCACGTGGTAAATACTATAGTACTTAGAGATATATTCAAAACGAGGTATCATACACACCAAACAAAGATAACATGACCAAGTTACGAGCCTCGGAAGTTGGTCACCCAAATTACCCCAACACGGCCAACAAACTCTTAGTGTGCCATCTCATGTGGTTACAATTTTTCTTGTTTAGGGATTTCTCTTGTTGTTCATTATTAAAAAGGCCTTTGGGCCTCATTTTAACACAGTTCATAGGCATGTAGCCGCCACATTTGTTCTCAGAGATAAGCTACCATGGCCCAAGCTATTTTATTTCCATTATGTCTCTAAGAATATTTCAGTTCTTTGATATTAATGAAATGAAGTGTTAATTTTGTGGCATCTATGTATTTATGGTTATATCTATATTATATGGTGTTTATGTTTAAGTTCAGATAAGTGGTATTAGAGCAGTCTTCTCTTTCTTTACTTTTCTTTGCGTGTCCCAAATGAGGTCAGGGTGTAAGGAGTTAGGGCTAGAATTAGTTGAACCTTTGTAAGACCAGCCTCACAAACCCCAACGACCTCCCATGGCGGAATAAAATAAATATGAGGGAGAAGGAGATTCTTTAAAAATATTGCTTGAAGAATCCCTTAAGCGACAAAGGAACAAAATAATTGAAATTTTTTTCTAGATCCTTCAAGAGATGCCCATAGGCCACACATCTTCATCTAGAAGTCACTCTAGAGGTGCCACTCTCTTCATGTTACAAGTAAACTTTGACATTCCCATATTTGAAGTCTAGATAGATGTAGACGTTTTAGATAGATGGTTAAATCTGTTGGAAGGAATTTTTTTTTTTTCAGTTCATGATTTTTCCAATAGGGAAAACAATACTTTTTCAATCCTCAAAGTCACCCCCCATGTCAAGAACTGGTTAGAAACCCACTGTGAATAGATGGATGACATATAACCCTCATTTTTTTCAGCCACACCCACTTGGAATTCTTTCTTAGATGTCATCAAGGAACAATATTACCCTTTGGGGAGCTATGAGGAAAAGTACATACAATGGACCACATTGCGGCAACAAAGAGATAAAATTGTGCATGCACTGATGAATTTGTTCCATAACCTGTGCAAAAAATTGGGTTTAAAATTTTGACAGAAAAATTTGGTTCCAAAGTACCACAATTTTTTCCACAAATATATTTACGAGGAAATGAATTTCCTCGACATGTCCTTGCTTGGTGCAGGATATGGTTATGCTATGAATATTGAGCATAATTTTAAACAAAAGAAGAAATACTTTGGATCTCTGGATCTGAAGCAAAGGAAAGGCACCACCAAACTGTAGAAGAAAGGACAAAGCCAAGTAGGGGTGACTGAGCACAAATTGATGAAGCTACAACAAAATAATAACGCCAAAAAGAAAAAGAAGGAAACAGGAAAGTGGTGTCAGTTCCATAACAACCTCACTCACAACACAAGTGAGTTTCGAGCCAAGCAGTCACTAGTGGTCAACGTAAACCCTTCCAAATCAGATCCATATTCAAACTCTGAGTCAAAACCCGATGAGGGGAATGACAAAGGGGAGAAGAATATTGACACGAAGCCCAGTACCACCGTTTCTACCACCAAGATCTAGATGGATGATCCAAAAGATCCATAGAAAGGGGAGAGCCTCTTCCATTAGCATATGTGGGTGAAGGGTTCTCTATTGAAATTCATATTCGATAGTGTGAGCCAAAAGAGCCTCATTTCAACATAGTTTTGAAGCGACTATGCCTACCAACCATAACACACCCCCAACTGTACACCATTGGGTGGATTCACCAAGGACAAGATCTCCTCATCAGCCAGTAGTTTCGGCTTCCCTACAACATCAAGCCCTTCACAGATGAGATACTCTCTAATATTGCTCCTCTTGAAATTTTTTATGTACTATTACACCAACCATACTTGTGGAAGTGACCTAATGTGTATGATTCTAGGCCTCACACTGCTATTATTACTTTGGGCAATAAGTTATATAGGATACTAGAGGTAGTACTGCCTATCACCATCTCTTTGATAACTATGAAGAAATTCAATAAGATTATTTCCTAGATCGAGAAATTTTCTTTGCTTATGATTTTCCCTTATGGAATGAAGAATGTTGTGGCACAAGGTCGTTGAGGAATACAAGGGAATCTTCACCTCATCAACAGGGGTACCTTTACACTATCAGTTCAAGAATTCCATCGATATGACTGAGGGCACGCCGCTACTCAATGGATTTATCTATCAACACTCTTTTCTAGAGAATGATGAAATCAAGAGGCGAATTTAGGAGTTATTGTAGAAAGGGCACATCAGGCCAATTTCATCACCCTGTGGGAGCCCGATCATATTGATACATAATAAGGATGACACCTTGAGACTCTATATTGAGTATCAGGTGTTGAACACCATCACTGTCTGAAATAAGTATCCAATCGCATAGATTGATGATCTTCTGGACCAACTTAATGGGGCCAAATATTTCATCAAGATTGATATAAAGTATAGCTATTACTAGGTACCAATCGAACGCTCCGTTTTGTGGAAGACTGCCTTCATATCCAAGGAGGGTCTTTTTGAAATGCTAGTCATGACTTTTAGGTTAATGAATGCCACTATAGGCTTCGTGAGGATGATATATTTCGACGCTTCACCAACTCATTCGTGGTGTTGTATTTGGATTACATCGTGATATTTAGCAAGAGTTGGGAATATCGCCTCCACCATATTTGACATGTCCTCCAAACCCCCTGACAACACAAGTTGTGTGCCAATTTAGAGAAATGAACTTTTGGCATGACCCAAGTTCAATATCTAGGGTACATCACTGATGAGCAGGGTGTGCATATGGACCCAGCCAAGATAAAATTCATTCAGGATTTCCCAACCCCAACCAATCTAACATAGCTCCACAAATTTCTAGCTCTTTCCAACTTATACCATAGGTTTGTGTTAGGATTATCTCATATCATTGTCCTTTGACTCAAGTTACTAAGGGAGGAGTGAAAGAAAAGATGTTTTGGTCTCAATTCCAACAGAAGGCATTTGTCGAGTTTAAATATCACTTCTTCTCTGAACCAATGCACACGTTACCAAAATTGTAGCAACCATTTGAGATTGAGACAAATGCATATGACTATGAGATTGGTGCAGTTCTTTCTCAGCAGGGGCATCCAAGGGCATATCACAATGAGCCACTTTTCGAAATAGTCTGAAAGTATCCCACCCATGTAAAATTTATGTTTTCCATTATGCAGGCATGCCGACAATGGAAGCATTAAATTTTAGGGAAGGAAGAAATCATCCATAAAATCCACCAACCCTTGTAGTTCATACAGACAGAAGGGAAGTTGCAGAATAATCACCATCAGAAATGGTCCACATAACTACAAAAATTCCATTTTAACATTAAGTACAAGAAGGGAAACACCAACAATTTTGTAGACTACCTCAGTCGACTGCGGGTCATGGCTCTAACCACTATGCTCAACTCTTGTAGGCATGAGACTTAGGGGTGGCCGATTCTTTACAAGAGTGATCCAGAATTCAGAAACACGTGCCAGATCCTCCTGGACGGAAAGAAAGTTCCAAATTATCAGATCCAGGATGAACTGTTATGCCACCTAGGACACCTCTCTATTCCTTCAATCGAGCATGCCAATATGATTTAGGAGGCGCACTATATTTTGGATGCAAGAAATTCAAGGTAGCAAAAAAAATGGCAGTACTGCAGAAGTATTTTTATTGGAAAAATATTCAACAAGATGTTGGGAAGTACATCAGATCCAGCACTGTGTGAACAATTTTCAAAATGACCATCGAGAAGCAAGGCCTATATACTCATTTGGATACTCCCAATCAACCTTGGATATCCATATCTATGGATTAAATGTTGGGACTTACTTCTACTAAGCATGGCAATGACTATGTTTTCATGGTCATCGACATATTCTCTAAGATGTCCATTCTGGTGGCCTACAATAAGACTATCATAGTAGAATCCGCTACTAAGCTATTGTTTGAACAAATGTGGGTACCCTTTCAGATCCCACAGTCCATTATCTCAGATCGGGACAACAAGTTCCTAAGTACATTTTGGCCAAGTCTCTGGTCAACGCTAGTTACCAAGCTCACTAAGTCTATGACTTTCCACGCCCAAATTGATGGCTAAATAGAGGTAGTCAACAAGATGATCGTACACATTTTGCACATGTGCAACTCGAATCATCGATGCGTGTGGGATGAAATCCTACCCTATTTCCAACATAACTACAATAGATCTCTCCATAGCTCAACAGCCCACAACCACTTTCAGGTGAGGTTTGGATTCCAGGCACTATGTCCCATTGATGTCGCCAAACCATTTTTAGATCCTCAGGTAGATTCAGTTCATGTATTGTCTGAAGCTTGCCAAGATAAAAAAATTCATTGAGTGCATTCAACACATCTCCTAGAGATCCCATGAAATATTGGACGCTTCCAATGCTAAATACAAGTAGTTACATGATCAACATCGGGTGCCACCCAGGTTCCAGGTGAGCGACATAGTTTAGCTACATTTTCAAAAGGAGTGCCTCTTTGGGCCCCATCGAAAGTTTCACTCACTCCAATATGGGTCATACACCATCACCAAGGGGGGAATTCCTTAGAATTTATCATTTCTCAATTCCTTGGGCTACACACAATGTTTAATGTGGACTTCCTTTAGTCATAGTTTGTGTTGGGTGTGGAGCCAGATTATCTTGTTTACTTTGTATCACAGCATTGGACCCTTGTACCTTAAAATGGGTGGCAACGCCAATGGTAATTAATCGTTGTCGTGGGGGGTACAGGGGAGGCGGTAGCGACTTTATGGAGCCCCCCCCTTGGTGGGGGGTTTCGGGGGCAGCGCCCCCAAAGCTATGAACAAATGTAAGATTGCATTGTAAAAGTATAGGAATTTCTAGTCAATCTCGGCCGTTCATTAGGCGGATGATCTTACGGTAGAAGTTATGTTTAGTTTAGGGTTTCTTGCCCTAGAAGGCAACCCCTCTCTTTGTATGAGGGTATTGTATTGCGGTTGTGCAATGTATATGTATTCTCAGAGCAAGAAATAGATATGGAGACTGTGAGAGAGAACAGAGGATATTATAGCGGATCTATTGTAGGTTGTGTCTCTTCATTTTGCTCGATAATAGAAAGGAAGGACTAGAGGTTTGGGGTGTACGTAGCCCAAATTGGGTGAACCACATATATCTGTGTCTCTTTGGTTTTATGTGTTTTGTGTGCTTGTATTTTTCGCATATTTTATGTGTTTCATTGCTCTATAATATATAATTTTTCTAACAGTTTGCACCCTTACTAGACACATCTGACATTGTAGAACAACTCACACCATCAAAGTTAAACCCATATTGCATGGAACACGCCACAACTAATCAAATAATGGACATGCATATCAAGAGAAATCACTAAAAAAGGATCCATCTATATCGAGTTGTGAAAGCATGCCAACTCCTTCACTAGGGCAAGTGGTTCACCAAGGACCACATTGAACAAAAATTTCCTCACCTCAGGGAGGCTTTGCATGGAATGGGGACCATTTCTTCCTAAGGAGGGAGGACTGATCCAGGTGAATATTGGTCACCACCCACACATTCCACCTAAACCTCCAATTGGTTTCATCAGTTTCCTTGTTTATAAAAACATTTACTATTTTTAGTAGTCTTTCGGGTTGTGAACTTCCGGAGCGGTTTTGACCCCCTAAATGATGTTTTTGTTATGCCTGAAATGAGCCCTTAATAGTAGGGAGGGCCTATGTGAAATTATGTATTACTAAAAGAGATATTTCAAATGAGGTATTGTACATGCCAAATAGAGATAATATGACCAAGTTATGACCCTGTGAATTTGTTTAACCAACTAACCCCAATGAGGCCCAAAAACACTTGTTTTTCCATTTCCTAGGGTTAAAGTTGTGGTTGTTTAGGGTTTTTTATTGTTTTTCAATAATAAAAATGCCCTTGAGCCTCATTGTAAGATAGTTCAGAGGCATGTAGTTGCCAGATCTCTTCTTAGAGATAATTTAACACTGCCCAAGCTAGTTTATTTCCATTTTAACTTAAGTATATTTTTAGTTATTTTTCATTAATGAAATGAAGTGCTATTTATGCAACATATCTTTATTTTTGGTTATATATGTGTTATGTTGCATTCATGTTTAAGTTCATATCACTTTCTTGTTTAGAATAATAATACACATTTACAGTACAATTCCCTCATATGAACCGAAGGGCTTCCTTTTAGGGAAAACAACCCCAAAATGAAACATAACTTCTACTGTCAGATCATCTGCCTAATGAACAACCCATATTGACTACAAAATTACAATATTTTATAAGGAAAACTTTCATCTATTTTAGCTTCAAAGTGTTTCCCTTGAATCCCCTCCATGGGGGGGATCCAAACATGCGACCCCCCCTAAACCCCCCAGGCAACAATAATGCAGGAGCAAGCCCCCCCAACACATACTGTTGCATCCCTGTTATAAGTATGTGATATGTTGATCTTGCTATTTATCTTTTTCCTAATGATGAACCTTAGTAGTGGTTCGAAACAGGCCGATCCTAAAGCTTGATGTGATTTATCCATAAGGGTTCCTCTTTAAACACACAATTTATCGTCATTGTTCTATGTAGCAAATAACTCTAACAGTTCTTCAAATGAATTTTTTGGCACATGCTAACTTCACGGATAATGAAATCACACTTACAAGAGTAAACTATAGGATCACCTAGGAAAGGCCACAACCCATTCCTAACACACGTAAAGGCCACAAAACTATTGGTTCATGTTATTTAACAAAGAAAAGAAACGAGTTCTCTATTACCACTCTTAGACACACAAATTGGAAACCAATTCAATTATATTAATAATGATGGTTTCAAAGAATGATGTACATAGTATACATATAGATACATAATGAAGCTGTTGATTGTCTCCTTGGTTAACTAATCACCATAACACACCATAACCAAAATCATAACCCGAGGATTAGGTCTTTAACAAGGGAAAGCGTCTATATATTGAGGCAAGAAGAGGACTTAGAAGCCCAAAGAATGTTTCTCACAGTGTAAAGTGTTACTGGATCTATGACATGCACAATGCAAGTGATATTCATATTGTATTTATGAATATAATATGCCACTGATATCAATTTTCAGTGTCATGGAAGGGTTGTTATTTTGGAAATTGATCAATGTGTAAAACTTGGTAATGCAATTGGCCATTAACAATTCTTTATTCTGATCGGTTGTGAGATTGACCATTATTTCTTTCAGAAAGAAGAGAACGAAAGATTAGAAAATGTAAATTTTTATGTATCATTTTCCTAGCTAATAATAGCAGATATATTAGATTGATGAAGGTTGGTGTTGGATTTCAGGGTTAATTTGGGTGTCTTTTTAGCTCCCAGAACTACCATGAAATTCTCATGACAATAGCTAGCTCCCACTATTCCCATCATAAGAACTAAAAAACCACCAATGTGGATAACAAGGTACTATGGTCTTGGGTCTCTCTCTGATTGGAACAATTTTTGACTTAAATCCTATTCATCACATAATGAAATTCTCACCCGAAAGTAGTGGGGTTGTTGCAATGCAATCCTTGGAACAAGATGATGAAGCAATTCAGAAACATTGTACTTTGTACTTCCACAGAGAGGGATTTGATTTTAAATCGAAAGTTGAGGATATTAATTCATATTGAAACCACACAAAACAAATAATGGTTTTTATTATTAAGATAGAATTATGATTAGAATGCACTAGTGAGATGGTTTTTTAATGTATAATTTGTAAGTGCTTAATGTAATGCATAATTTGTAGTTGCTTAGTCAGGTGAAGTAAAATTTAACATCCCAAATGGATAACTAACTCAATGTTGATTGATGGTGTCACTTTACATTTAATTAACGATATATGTCTTTTACCATATATATAAGTTACAAACGGTTATATTATTATATCAAAAAAATATTATATCAATATTTTCAAATGTCTAAAGTAATATATTATAAGATTTTATTTGTCCAAAATTAAAGGACTATGTCTTGTTTTCTTAGAAGAATATCCAATACACCACTTATACAACAAAAACACACGCATCAAGGCCAAAAAAAGAAAAGAAAAAGAAAGAAGGAAGTTAACAATAACAACCTCACAACAATAAAAATATAAACACTAACATAACATTTATTTTAACAATTTTTTTTTTTTAATTAACATATAACCTATCTGAAATATTTATTTATTTGGGGTAATAATAGACACATGTGTAATTAGGATGAAATAAGCACTTAATGGTATAATATTATTTAATTTGAATAATTAGTGCTTTAATTTTTTGATATTACTTTTGGGTAATTAAATCTAACACAACTAGATTTGTTGAAGAAACTATTTCCAAAAATAAATTATATTAAAAATTATTATTATTATTATCTGTATCTACATTTAAATTTGATAAATAATATATATTAATTTAAATAATATATATTAATTTTGAGATAAAAACATAATCTATAATATAAATAATTATTTTTTTACAAATAAAAGAATTATAAGAAAATTATGTATTTTTAATCAAAATAATCCGTAGAACCATTTACAGAAAGAAATATTAGGTGAAGTACATTTAAACTTTATTTTATAAGTAATTAAGTCAATATAGTGAAATAATTATTTTTTGGTTAATATTGAAAAATTATCACTAAGAAAGAATGAGCCCATAATCTCATAACACTGATTAATTCTAATAATTAATATTTTAATTTTTGGATATTACTTTTGGATAATTAAACCTAAAACAACTCTACTCGGTGAGAAAAACATTTTGAAATGTATATTTCAAATTGATAAATCATATATATTAACTCTATGTTGAAAACATAATCTCTAATATAAATAAATTTTTTTTTTTGCAATTTTATCAAGATACTCTATAATATAAATAAATTTTTTTCTTACCAATTTTATAAAACATTAAAAGCCCATTAATTTACACATGAAAGGGTCACATGGCAATGACAATGTCGGCTTTATGATATGTGAATGTTGATGTATAATATAAATCAAAGATCTTTTCTGAGCAAGAATCCGGGATCTTGTTATATGTTTGACCTGCGCTAAAATTGGTATCTCTGATCACATCCGTTATTGAAAATTGTAGTGTATTTGAGTTCGGGTCATTGGGAAAGAATGGAAAGAGGTAACAGAAGCAATGATCATAGAAGCAGTAACAATAATAGTAATGAGGAGCAGACAGTTGATATTAATAGACAGAATGAATTTGACCGACAACTAGTTCTCGATATTATGAGAGAGGTGGAAGCTACACTAAACGCAGGTATTACACCCGCAGAAACGCCCAGAATCGAAGTAACAACCACTGAAACGCCCGGAATCGAAGCTGAAGATGCTGAGAATTTGGTGTCGAGCGTGACTGTTAGTATAAGAGAATTGCAGAATTTATCAGAAAATATTGATATACGTGAGTTGGATGAACAGTGGCGCGGCGAGATAGTAGATCGCATGAGAATCGAAAGTGAAAATGAGGAGAGTGATGAAGATTATCTGGTAACGTTAACTTTGGCGGAGAATGTAATTGTGATCAGATTTATAGGTGATTTTCGCCCTCAGAGCCATGCACCCTATTATTCCACTACAACTCAAATTATTTGGAATTCCAAATTTAGTTGGTGTCAGATGAAACAATATCTGGAGAATGATACATATAAATTCAATTACAAATATGAACTTATCCGTATTGGCATCACTGACTTTGAAGAGGAATCAGTGAGTAATAGTATTTTGGCCGCATAAGCATTTTGCTGTATTTGTATTTGTTTGTTTTAGGTGTTAATTTCATTCTGCAGAGCAAAAATGCTCAGAAAATTTCTATCTTGTAGAGTGTGCTAAACACAATGAAATTAATATATTAATTTGGTTTCATTTATATTTTTAAAAATGCACTTGCTTAATGTACAATATTGTTGGATGTTTTAAGCGCTTTCATTTAATTTATTCTGTTTAATTTTCCTGCAAAAGCAATTGCGATGATTTTTACAAAATGTATATATTTTAATATTTATGTTTCATTGTGACAGATGTAAATCTGAAAAATAAACTTTGAATGTGACTAATGTGGAATTGCCGCTTACATAAATAAAACCTAAAACCTGCATAAATTGGACCCACACAAAATACAGTGGCTATGCTAATATGCAGCCATTACTCTAGTTAATAATACTAGACCTTAAAACCATATATAAAAGGAAATACTGCACTTTTCAAAGTGCATTTTTAAATATGTATAAAAATAAAGAAATTTATTTTTAATAAAATTAAATCTTAAAATACTATATAAAAGGAATATTACAAAGAGTGAATTTTAACATTATTACGAGTGAATTTTAGCATTTTAATTTTTTTATTGAGTGATTAAGTCAATAAAATTTAGTTTACTTAGATTAATTGATTTTATAATATTAGAAGAATTTGTAATTAAGATGGAATGAACTCATAATAGTATATGAATTTTATATTTTAATTTTTTTATAAGTAATTAAATCAATAATAGTTAGATTAATTGAAATTATAATATTAAAGGAATCTGTATTTAATATGGAATGAGCTCATAATAGTATAACACTAATTGATTTTAATAATTATTATTTTAATTTTTGGATATTATTTTTAGAAAATAATACTTCTCAGTTTGCTAGTTTTGTATGGAAATATTAAAAGAAAAATATTGTTTTAGATTATTATAATTATGAAATATAATGAGAAGGTAATTTGAATTCCAATAATTTTTTCATTCAATTCCCCATCTCTGTTTTGTGTTGGGTTACGCACATAATGATACCATTATTTTTATGGTTTCTTAAGTTTGAACCTAAAACGAGCAATTTTTTTTTGGTTTTTGTGCCGTTGTTTTCCCTCCTCTTTAATTTATGGTTATAGCATGTAGCTATACTGACATATCTACACTAAACTGCGTGTTTGTTAGCCAATATGGCCGTAGTCAACACTTAAGTTTCACATCCTAGACAGCAGCATGTGGCATCGTATTTGGGTACCTTTCGGAGCCTACCAATAAGAATAGTGAAGTCATTGGCCATGGTGGGATTTCCATGAATTTTTATCCTCCTTAATAACATTTTTGCTATCGTATTTTTACTATTATGATGAAAACATTTAAGCTTATGAAGGGAATTTTGGTGCATGCGGACCAGTAGACTCTGAAATTCTCTATCCACTTGGATCATAGGGTCACTTGACTAGAAGATTTATATTTTAGTTTTATGAAATGTAGTTTGACTGATTTGTTTATTCACTTACCCTAGGGTGAGACTCGATCATGATTTTCACATATTTAAAATATCAAAATTAATTGTAGCAAACGATTATGTTCATAACAACATTGTGATGAACTTTGTTTTGTTATTTAATTTGACCTAGATGGTGAAACTTCACCACTCACCGTTCATTAAACTCCTAATTTGACTCGTAGTAATAAAAAAATGGATCATATGCATGTTGAAGATAATGGAGAAATTATATTAGAGAGAGTTGGTTCACTTGAACTTTAGATTAGGAGTTTGTTCCTATATCTTAGGTTTTGGTTCTAATTTTCCTATTTTCATGTAACCTATATATTGTTTGATTTCTAATGAGAATGTAGAGCGACTTGCGCACCCAGTCCCTCCTCGTGTATTCTCTCAGAGAAGAGATAACCAGTACAACTTTCATTAATATTTTATTATGGCATATTTAATCATGGTATCAGAGCTGTAGGGTTCAATAAAAGCCACAATTCTTTTTATCCTGTGAGAATCCATGCAGTAGAGAAGCCCCTAATGACTTGAGGGTATCCGTGAAACAAGCTGTGAGAAATTGGGTAGTCGTTAGTCTACGTAGAATTTTTTTTCTTTGGTATGTAATCCGATAAGTGCGGCTTTCTCACTCATAGATGCGTCGATCAACACGAATCTGTGCCCAAGGAAGGTGTCGATCTCAGAAACTAGCGTGGAGTCACACGGAGAAAACACGCCGATCTCTGTTAATACTTACAGAGTTTCTGCCCAACGTGACCAGCGTGGGATCTACAAGTTTCTAGGGTGCCGACAGAGCTAGCGTAGGTCTTGAATGGAGGATCCAGTCTGCTTGGGTTGAAGGATCCATAAAGCTCCTGTTGGAGGATCCATAGAGCTTGTGCTTTGGAGCATCATGGAGCCAGAGTGTTCGTGATGCAGATCGTTGATTGAAGCCAGAGAGCTTCTGTCTATGGAGATAGAAAGCTTATGCCTACAAATCTAGTGAGATCGTGTAGAAGAGTGAGAGTACCTGCAGATCCAACAAGATCGTGTAGAAGAGTCAGAGTGCCTGTAGATCGAGAGAGATTGTGAAAAGGAGTCGGAGTGTCTGCAGATCCAGTATGATCATGTCAAAGGAGCTAGAGATCTATGGCATCAGAGGCATCGACAATGGAAGGATCATTTTAAGAATGATTCGTCATAGAGTGAGCCCTTTGTGTAGTGTGTAGAGGAGCCTACCAAAGAGGTTGAAGAATAGGTAGATCTATTTCATAACATTGTTTTTTTTTTGTGGGTTTGGTGTACATCGGGTTGTCGATCTGGTTTTTTTCTCATTATAAATCAACATCTCCACTAAAATCAATGAATCTAGTGCAAAAAATCAAATAGGATTAGAAATAACCATCTACACTAAAATTAATGCATCTAGTGCAATAAATCTTCTTCCCTCTCTCCCCCTCCATATATATCTATATCTCCCTCCATCTCTCCTTCTTTGTCTATTTATCACATCCAACGGAACATACATGCTTTATCACTCCATATCTATCAATATCTTTGTCCCTCCCCCCTCGTCTCCATCTATCTCTTCTTCCTCTTCACCTTCCATCAGTATCTCTATCTCCCTCTGTTTATCTATATCAACCACAAAACATACACTCTCCTTCTCCAATCTATCTATCTATCAGTCCCTCCTCCTTTCCCTCTCCCTCCTGCTATCCTCTCTCCCTCTCTCTCCATCTTTCTTATCACTCCCTCTCTCTCTCTCTCTACCTTTCACTCTCTATTTATTTTTTCTTACCTTCCTCCCTCTGCCCTTCCCTCTGCCCATAACTCCTTGTCTGTCTCTTTATCTCACCCCCAAAAATACAAACACTCTCTCCAACTCTCCCTTATCACTCCCTCTCTCTCCACTACTCACTCTATATGTATTTCTTCTTCCCTCCCTATCTCCCCATCCACCTTCACCTCTTTATCTCTCCCTCCCTCCACCTCCAACTCCATCTCTTTATCCCTCCCTATCTCCCCATTTCTTTTAAGTCCCCTATCTTTTCCTTCATCTCTCTCGCTTTCTCTTCATACACCCTCCCTCTTCTCCCATCTCTCTCTCTCCTACAATCCTCTCTCTTCCCCCATTTCTCTCTTCCTCTGCCTCCCCTCTCCTTTATTTTATCTCCATCTCTCGCTTATCACTCCATCTAGTGCAAGCAATCAAATAGGATTATAAATCACCATATACATTGAAATCAATGCATTTAGTGCAATAAAACAAATAGGATTAGAAATCATTTAAATTAAAATCAATGCATCTAGTGCAAACAATCAAATAGGATTAGAAATCACCATATACACTGAAATCAATGCATCTAGTGCAAGAAATATTCTTCCCTCTCTCCCCCCTTCATATATATTTATATCACCCTCCATCTCTCTTTCTTTGTCTCTTTATCACATCTCGCAAAACACACATACACTCTCACTCCATATCTATCAAACTCTTCCTACTATCTCGAAAAGCACAAATAAAGAAATGCATAGAAAAAGAGAGAAAATATATATGTGGTTCACCCAATTTGGGCTACATCCACAAAGAAAAAACTAGTCTTTCCTTTTATATTATCCCACAAAATGAAGAGATGCAACCTACAGTAGATCCGCCATAATTTCCTCTTTGATGTCACACAATATCCTCTCTCTTTTTTATCTAGGTGGGTATTGGTGGCCACCTGCCTATTCCACCTAGACCTTGAGTTAGGTTCATCAGTTTCCTTGTTTATAGCAACATTTACTATTTTTAACAATTTTTTGGGTCCTGAACTTCTAGAGCCGTTTTGACCCCCTAAACGACAATTTTTTGATGCCCACAGTAGGCCTATAGCCATAGGAAAGAGCCTGTGGTAAATACTATAGTACTTAGAGATATATTCAAAACGAGGTATCATACACACCAAACACAAATAATATGACCAAGTTACGAGCCTCGGAAGTTGGTCACCCAAATTACCCCAATGCGGCCCACAAACTCTTAGTGTGCCATCTCATGTGGTTACAGTTTTAGTTGTTTAGGGATTTCTCTTGTTGTTCAATATTAAAAATGCCTTTGGGCCTCATTTTAACACAATTCATAGGCATGTAGCCGCCACATCTCTTCTCAGAGATAAGCTACCATCGCCCAAGGTAATTTATTTCCATTATGTGTCTAAGCATATTTCATTTCTTTGATATCAATGAAATAAAGTGTTATTTTTGTTTCATCTATGTATTTATGGTTATATCTATATTATATGGTGTTTATGTTTAAGTTCACATAAGTGGTATTAGAGCGGTCTTCTCTTTCTTTGCTTTTATTTGCATGTCCCAAATGAGGTCAGGGTGTAAGGATTTAGGGCTAGAATTAGTTGAGCCTTTGTACGACCAGCCTCACAAACCCCAATGACCTCCCATGGCGGAATAAAATAAAAATGAGGGAGAAGGATATTCTTTCAAAATATTGCTCAAAGAATCCCTTGAGCAACAAAGGAACAAAATGATTGAAAATTTTTCCTAGATCCTTCAAGAGATGCCCACAGGTGACACATCTTCATCTGGAAGTCACTCTAGAGGTGCCACTCTCTTCATGTTAGAAGTAAACTTTGAAGTTCCCATATTTGAAGTCTAGATAGATGTATACATTTTAGATAGATCGTTAAATCTGTTGGAAGGATTTTTTTTTTTAGTTCATGATTTTTCCAATAGGGAAAAGAATATTTTTGCACTCCTCAAAGTCACCCCCCATGTCAAGAACTAGTTAGAAACCCACTGTGAACAGAGGGACGACATATAACCCTCATTGTTTTCAACCACACCCACTTGGAATTCTTTCTTAGATGTCATCAAGGAACAATATTACCCTTTGGGAATGAGGACAAGTACATACAATGGACCACATTGCAGCAACAAAGGGATAAAATTGTGCATGCGCTGATGAATTTTTTCCATACCCTATGCAAAAAATTGGGTTTCAAAGTTTTATAGAAACATTTGGTATCGAAGTACCAAAATTGTTTCCACAAATACATTTGCGAGGAAATGAATTTCCTTGACATATCCTTGCTTGGTGTAGGATATGGATATGCTACGAATATCGAGCATAATTTTAAACAAAAGAAGAAATACTTTAGATCTCTGGATATGAAGCAGAGGAAAGGCACCACCAGACTGCAGAAGAAAGGACAAAGGCACGTAGGGGTGACTGAGCACAAATTGATGAAGCTATAAGAAAAGAATAACACCAAAAATACAAAGAAGGAAATGGGAAAGTGGTGTGAGTTCCATAACAACCTCACTTACAACACAAGTGAGTTTCGAGCCAAGCAGTCACTAGTGGTCAATGTAAAAACTTCAAAATCAAATCCATGTTCCAACTCTGAGTCATAACCCGATGAGGGGAATGCAAAAGGGGAGAATAATATTGATATGAAGCCTAGTTCCACCATTGCTACCACCAAGATCTAGATGGATGATCTAGAAGATCTATAGGAGGGGGAGAGCCTCTTCTATTAGCAGATGTGGGTGAAGGGTTCTTCGCTGAAATTAATATTCGATAGTGGGAGCCAAAAGAGACTCATTTCAACATATTTTGTGAAGAGACTAGGCCTACCAACCATAACACACCTGCAACCGTACACCATTGGGTGGATTCACCAAGGACAAGATCTCCTCATCAGCCAGTAATTTCAGCTTCCCTACAACATCAAGCCCTTCACAGATGAGATACTCTGTAATATTGCTCCTCTTGAAGTTTTTCATGTACTATTACGCCAACCATACTTGTGGAAGTGACCTGATGTGTACGATTCTAGGCCTCACACTATTATTATTACTTTGGGCAATAATTTATACAGGATACCAGAGGTAGCACTGCCTATCACCATCTCTTTGATAACTATGAATAAATGCAATAAGATTATTTCTCATATTGAGAAATTTTCTTTGCTTATGATTTTCCCTTACGGAATGAAGAATATTGTGGCACAAGGTCGTGGAGGAATACAAGGAAATCTTCACCTCACCCACAGGGGTACCTTTACACTATCAGTGCAAGAACTCCATCGATATGACTGAGGGCATGTCGCTACTCAATGGATTTATCTATCAACACTCTATTCTAGACAATGATGAAATCAAGAGGCAGATTTAGGAGTTATTGTAGAAAGGGGACAACAGGCCAATTTCATCACCCTGAGGGAGCCCGATCATATTGATACAAAAGAAGGGCGACACCTTGAGACTCTATATTGAGTATCAGGTGTAGGAACACCATCACTTTCTAGAATAGGTATCCAATCGCATAGATTGATGACCTTCTAGACCAAATTAATGGGGCCAAATTTTTCATCAAGATTGATATAAAGTATAGCTATTACTAGGTACTAATCGAATGCTACATTTTGTGGAAGGCTGGACACGTTACCAAAATTGTAGCAGCCATTTGAGATTGAGACAAATGAATATGACTATGATATTGGTGGAGTTCTTTCTTAGAAGGGGCATCCAGGGGCATATCATAATGAGACACTTATAGAAATAGTTTGAAGTTATCCCACCCATGAAAAATTTATTTTTTCCATTATGCAGGCATGCCGAAAATGGAAGCATTAAATTCTAGGGAAGGAAGAAATCATCCATACAAACCACCGACCCCTGTAGTTCATACAAACAGAAGGGAAGTTGCAGAACAATTGCCATCAGAAATGGTCCACATAACTACAAAAATTCCATTTTGACATTAGGTATAAGAAAGGAAACACCAACAATTTTTCAAACTGCCTGCCTATCATGGATCTGACCACTATGCTCGACTCTTGTAGGCACGGGCCTTTAGGGTGGCCAATTCTTTACAAGACTGATCCAAAATTCAGAAGCACATGCCAGATCCTCCTAGATGGAAATAAAGTTCCAAATGATCATATTCGGGATGAACTGTTATGCCACCTAGGACAACTCTCTGTTCCTTCAATCGAGCATGCCAATATGATTTAGGAGGTGTACTATAGTTTGGACACAGGACATTGAAGGTAGACAAAAAAATGGCAGTACTACAGAAGTATTTTTATTGGCAGAATCTTCGACAAGATGTTGGGAAGTACATCAGATCCAGTACTGCGTGTGCAATTTCCAAAATTACTATCGAGAAGCAAGGCCTATATACTCATTTGCCTACTCCTAGTCAACTTTGGAAATCCATATCTATGGATTAAATTTTGGGACTTACTTCTACTAAGCATGGCAATGACTGTGTTTTCATGTTCGTCGACATATTCTCTAAGATGTCCATTCTGGTGGCCTATAATAAGACTATCATAATAGAATCCACTACTAAGCTATTGTTTGAACAAATGTGGGTACCCTTTTGGATCCCACAATCCCTTATCTCAGATCGGGACAACAAGTTCATAAGTACATTTCGGCCAAGTCTCTAGTCAATGCTAGTTACCAAGCTCACTAAGTCTATGAATTTCCACCCCGAAATTGATGGCTAAATAGAGGTAGTCAACAAGATAATCTAACACATTTTATGCATGTGCAACTCAAAGCATCGATTGTGGGATGAAATCCTACCCTATGTCCAAAATAGCTACAATATATCTCTCCATAGCTCAACTATCCACAACCACCTTTGGGTGGGGTTTGGATTCCAGGCACTATGTCCCATTGATGTGGCCAAACTATTTATAGTTCCTCAGGTAGATACAGTTCATGTATTGTCTGAAGCTTGCCAAGATAAAAAATTCATTGAGTGCATTCAACACATCTCTTAGAGAGCCCATGAAATATTGGACACTGCCAATGCTAAATACAAGTAGTGACATGATCAACATCGGGTGCCACCCAAGTTCCGAGTGAGAGACACAGTTTGGCTACATTTTCAAAAGGAGTGCCTCGTTGGGCCCCATCAAAAGTTTCACTCACTCAAATATGGGTTGTACACCATCACCAAGGGGGGGAATTCCTTATAATTTAGCATTCCTCCATTCCATAGGCTACACATAGTGTTCAATGTGGACCGCCTTTAGTCATAGTTTGCACCCTTACTAGACACATCTGACATTGTAGAACAACTCACACCAACAATGTTAAACCCATACTGCATGCAACATGCCACAACTGATCAAATAATGGACATGCATATCAAGAGAAATCACTAAAAAGGTATCCATCTATATCGAGTTGTGAAAGCATGCCAACTCCTTCACCAGGGAAAGTGTTTCACCAAGGACCACGTTGAACAAAAATTTCATCACCTCATCGAGGCTTTGCATGGAATGGGAACCATTTCTTCCTAAGGAGGGAGGACTGATCCAGGTGCATATTGGTCACCACCCACATATTCCACCTAAACCTCAAATTGGTTTCATCAATTTCCTTGTTTATAACAACTTTTACTATTTTTAGCAGTCTTTCGGGTTGTGAACTTCTAGAGTGGTTTTGACCCCCTAAATGATGTTTTTTTTATGCCTGAAATGAGCCCTTAATAGTAGGGAGGGCCTAAAAAAAATCTTGTAGTACTAAAAGAGATATTTCAAATGAGGTATTGTACATGCCAAATAGAGATAATATGACCAAGTTACGACCTTGTGAAGTTTTTTGACCAACTAACCCCAACGAGGCCCACAAAGACTTTTTGTTCCATTTCCTAGGGTTAGAGTTGTGGTTGTTTAGGGTTTTCTATTGTTTTTAAATAATAAAAAGGCCATTGAGCCTCATTGTAAGATATTTCAGAGGCATGTAGCTACCACATCTCTTCTTAGAGATAATTTACCACCGCCCAAACTAGTTTATTTCCATTTTAACTTTAAGCATATTTTTAGTTATTTTTCATTAATGAAATGAAGTGTTATTTATGCGACATATATGTATTTTTGGTTATATATGTGTTATGTTGCATTCATGTTTAAGTTCAGATCACTTTCTTGCTTAGAATAATAATACACATTTACAATACAATTCCCTCATATAAACTGAGGGGTTTTCTTTTAGGGAAAACAACCCCTAAATTAAACATAACTTCTACTATCAGATCATCTGCCTAATGAAAAACCCAGATTGACTACAAAATTACAATATTTTATAAGGAAAATTTTCATCTATTTTAGCTTCAAAGTGTTTCCCTTTAATCCCCTCCATGGGGGGATCCAAACATGCGACCCCCACTAAACCCCCCATGCAACAATAGTGCAGGAGCAAGCCTCCCCAACACATACTGTTGTATCTCTGCTATAAGTATGTGATATGTTGATCTTGCTATTTATCTTTTTCCTAATGATGAACCTTAGTAGTGGTTCGAAACACACTGATCCTAAAGCTTGATGTGATTTATCCATAAGTGTTCTTCTTTAAGAACATAATTTATCATCGTTTTTCTATGTAGCAAATAACTCTAACAGTTCATGAAATGCATTTTCTCGCACATGCTAACTTCACGGATAATGGAATCACACTTACAGGAGTAGACTATAGGATCACTTGGGAAAGGCCACAACCCATTCCTAACAAACGTAAAGGCCAAAAAACTATTGGTTCATGTTATTTAACAAAAAAAATAAACCTGTTCTCTGTTACCACTCTTAGACACACAAATTGGAAACCAATTCAATTATATTAATAATGATGTTTTCAAAGAATGATGTACATAATATACATATAGATACATAATGAAATTTTTGATTGTCTCCTTTGTTAAATAATCACCATAACACACCATAACCCAAATCATAACCTGAGGATTAGGTATTTCACAAGGGAAAGCGTCTAGATATTGAGGCAAGATGAGGACTTAGAAGCCCAAATAATGTTTCTTACAGTGTAAAGTGTTACTGGATCTGTGACATGCACAATGCAAGTGATATTCATATTGTATTTATGAATATAATATGCCATTGATATCAATTTTCAGTGTCCTGGAAGGGTTGTTATTTTGGAAATTTATCAATGTGTAAAACTTGGTAATGCAATTGGCCATTAACAATTCTTTATTCTGATCGGTTGTGAGATTGACCATTATTTCTTTCAGAAATAAGAGAATGAAAGATTAGAAAATGTAAATATTGTAATTTTTTATGTATCATTTTCCTAGCTAATAATAGCAGATATATCAGATTGATGAAGGTTGGTGTTGGATTTTGGGGTTAATTTGGGTGTCTTTTTAGCTCCCAGAACTACCATGAAATTCTCATGACTATAGTTAGCTCCCACTATTCCCATCACAAGAACTAAAAAAGCACCAAAGTGGATAGCAAGGTACTATGGTCTTGGGTCTCCCTCTGATTGGATCAGACATGCCACCTCATTAGAAAATGAAATAAAACAATTTTTGACTTAAATCCTATTCATCACATAATGAAATTCTCACTCGATAGTAGTGGGGTTGTTGCAATGCAATCCTTGGAACAATATGATGAAGCAATTGAGAAACATTGTACTTTGTACTTCCACAGAGAGGGATTTGATTTTAAATAGAAAGTTGAGGACATTAATTCATATTGAAACCACACAAAAAAAAATAATGGTTTTTATTATTAAGATAGAATTATGATTAGAATGCAATGTATAATTTGTAAGTGCTTAATGTAATGCATAATTTGTAGTTGCTTAGTCAGGTAAAGTAAATAAAATTTAACATCCCAAATGGAATGGATAACTAACTAGGTGTTGATTGATGGTGTGACTTTACATCTAATTAATCATATATATTTTTTACCATATATATATGTGTGTGTGTTATTAACAGTTCTATTATTATATCAAAAAAATATTATATCAATATTTTCAAGTGTCTAAAGTAATATATCATAAGCTTTTATTTGTCCAAAATTAAAGGACTAGGTCTTGTTTTCTTAGAAGGATATCCAATACACCACTTATACAACAAAAACACGTATCAAGGCAAAAAGAAAAAAAAAAAAAAAAAAAAAACATTAACAATAACAACCTCACAACAATAAAAATATAAACACTAACATAACATTTATTTTAACAATTTTTTTTTTAATTAACATATAACCTATCTGTAATATTTATTTATTTGGGGTAATATTAGACACATCTGTAATTAGGATGAAATAAGCACTTAATATTATAATACTATCCAATTTGAATAATTAGTGCTTAAATTTTTGGATATTACTTTTGGGTAATTAAATCTAACACAACTAGACTGGTTGAGGAAACTATTTCCAAAAATAAAACATATTAAAAATTATTATTATTATTAGTTGTACCTACATTTAAATTTGATAAATAATATATATTAATTTTGAGATAAAAAACATAATTTATAATATAAATAATTATTTTTTTACAAATAAAAGAATTATAAGAAAATTATGTATTTTAATCAAAATAACCAGTAGAACCATTTACAGAAAGAAATATTAGGTGAAGTACATTTTAACTTTTTTTTTATAAGTAATAAAGTCAATATAGTGAAATAATTATTTTTTTGGGTAATATTAGAAAAACTTATAATTAAGAGAATTAGCCCATAATCCCATAACACTAATTAATTCTAATAATTAATATTTTAATTTTTGGATATTACCTTTGGATAATTAAACCTAACACAACTCTACTCGGTGAGAAAAACATTTTCAAATATATATTTTAAATTGATAAATCATATATATTAACTCTATGTTGAAAACATAATCTCTAATATAAATAATTATTTTTTTTTAAGCAATTTTATAAAGATACTCTATAATATAAATAATTTTTTTCTTACCAATTTTATAAGACATTAAAAGCCCATTAATTTACACATGAAAGGGTCACATGGCAATGAGAATGTCGGCTTTATAATATGTGAATGTTGATGTATAATATAAATCAAAGATCTTTTCTGAGCAAGAATCCGGGATCTTGTTATATGGTTGACCTGCGCTAAAATTGGTATATCTGATCACATCCCTTATTGAAAATTGTAGTGTATTTGAGTTCGTGTCATTGGGAAAGAGTGGAAAGAAGTAACAGAAGCAATGATTATAGAAACAGTAACAATAATAGTAATGAGGAGCAGACAGTTGATATTAATAGACAGAATGAATTTGACCGACAACTAGTTCTCGATATTATGAGAGAGGTGGAAGCACAATGAAATGTTTTCTGAGCAAAAATGCTCAAAAAATTTCTATATTGTAGTGTGCTAAGCACAATGAAATTAATATATTAATTTTGTTTAATTTATATTTTTAACTATGCACTTGCTTAATGTACAATATTGTACGGGCTTTCATTTAATTTATTCTGTTTAATTTTCCTGTAAAAGCAATTGCGATGATTTTTACAAAATGTATATATTTTAATATTTAATTTTCATTGTGACAGATGTAAATTTGAAAAATAAATTTTAAATGTGACTAATGTGGAATTGCCACTTACATAAATAAAACCTACATAAATTGGACCCACACAAAATACATTGGCTATGCTAATATGCAGCCATTGCTCTAGTTAATAATACTAGACCTTAAAACCATATATAAAAGGAAATACTGCACATTTCAAAGTGCATTTTTATTAATAAAATTAAATCTTAAAATACTATATAAAAGGAATATTACAAAGAGTGAATTTTAACATTATTACAAGGAGTGAATTTTAGCATTTTAATTTTTTTTAATGAGTGATTAAGTCAATAAAATTTAATTTACTTACATTAATTGATTTTATAATATTAGAAGAATTTGTAATTAAGATGGAATGAACTCATAATAGTATATGAATTTTATATTTTAATTTTTTATAAATAATTAAATCAATAAAATTCAATTTAGTTATATTAATTGATTTTATAATATTAGAGGAATCTGTATTTAATATGGAATGAGCTCATAATAGTATAACACTAATTGATTCTAATACTTATTATTCTAATTTTGGGATATTATTTTTGGAAAATAATATTTCTTAGTTTGCTAGTTTTATATGGAAATATAAAAAGAAAAATATTGTTTTAGATTATTATATTAATGAAATATACTGAGAAGGTAATTTGAATTCCAATCATTTTTTCATTCAGTTCCCCATCTCTCTTTTGCGTTGGGTTACACACATAATGATAACATTCTTTTTATGGTTGCTTAAGTTTGAACCTAAAATGAACAATTTTTTTTTGGTTTTTGTGTGTTTGTCTTCCCTCTTCTTTAATTTATGGTTATAACATGTAGCTATACTGACATATCTACACTAAACTGTGTGTTTGTTAGCTGATATGGCTGTAGTCAACACTTAAGTTTCACATCTTATACAACAGCATGTGACATCGTATTTGGGTACCTTTCAGAGCCTACCAATAAGAAGAGTGAAGTCATTGGCCATGGTGGGATTTCCATGAATTTTTATCCTCCCTAATAACATTTTCGCTATTGTATTGTTACTATTATGATGAAAATATTTAAGCTTATGAAGGGAATTTTAGTGCATGTGGACCAGTAGACTCCGGAATTCTCTATCCACTTGGATTATAGGGTCACTTGACTAGAAGATTTATATTTTAGTTTTATGAAATGCAGTTTGTGTGATTTTTTTATTCACTTACCCTTGGGTGAGACTCGATCATGATTTTCACATATTTAAAATATCAAAATTAATTGTAGCAAACGATTATGATCATCACAACATTGTGATGAACTTCGTTTTTTTATTTAATTTGACCTAGATGGTGAAGCTTCGCCACTCACAGTTCAATAAACTCCTAATTTGACTCGTAGCAATAAAAAAATGGATCATATGCATGTTGAACATCATGGAGAAATTTTATTAGATAGAGTCAATTCACTTGAACCTTAGATTAGGAGTTTGTTCCTATATCTTAGGTTTTGATTCTAACTTCCCTATTTTCATGTAACTTATATATTGTTTGATTTCTAATGAGAATGTAGAGCGACTTGCGCACGCAGGCCCTCCTCGTGTATTCTCGCAGATAAGAGATAGCCAGTACAACTTTCATTAATATTTTATTCTGACATATTTTATCATGGTATCAGAGGTGCAGGGTTCAAACAAAGCCACAATGCTTTCTATCCTCTGAGAATCCATGTAGTAGAGAAGCCCCTAATGACCTGAGGGTAGTTTTGAAACAAGCTGTGAGAAATTGGGTAGTCGTTAGTCTATGTAGAATTTTTTTTCTCTGGTACGTAAGCCAATCAGTGTGGCTTTCTCACTCATAGATGCGCTAATCAACATGAATATGTGCCCAAGGAAGGTGTCGATCTTAGAAACTAGCGTGGAGTCACACGGAGAAAACACGCCGATCTCTGTTAATACTTACAGAGTTTCTGCCCAGCGCACCTAGCATGGGATCTACAAGTTTCTAGGGCCCCGACAGAGCTAGTGTAGGTCTTGAATGGAGGATCCAATCTGCTTGGATTGAAGGAGCCATAGAGCTCCTGTTGGAGGATCCAGAGAGCTTGTGCTTTGGAGCATCATGGAGCCAAAGCGCTCGTGATGCAGATCGTCGATTGAAGCTAGAGAGCTTCTGCCTATGGAGCCAAAGAGCTTCTGCCTATGGAGCCAGAGAGCTTCTGCCTGCAGATCTAGTGAGATCGTCTAGAAGAGTGAGAGTACCTGAAGATCCAATGAGATTGTGTAGAAGAGTCAGAGTGCCTGCAGATCCAGAGAGATTGTGAAAAGGAGTCAGAGTGTCTGTAGATCCAGTGTGATCGTGTCAAAGGAGCTAGAGATCTGTGGCATCAGAGACATCAACAATGGAAGGATCATTGTAAGAATGATTCGTGATAGAGTGAGCCCTTTTTGTAGTGCGTAGAGGAGCGTACCAAAGAGGTCGAAGAATAGGTAGATCTATTTCATAATATTGTTGTTTTTTTTTGTGGGTCTGGTGTACATTAGGTTGTCGATCTGGTTTTTTTCTCATTAGAAATCAACATCTCCACTAAAATCAATGAATCTAGTGCAAAAAATCAAATAGGATTAGAAATAACCATCTACCCTGAAATTAATGCATCTAGTGCAATAAATCTTCTTCCCTCTCCCCCCCTCCATATATATCTATATCTCCCTCCATCTCTCCTTCTTTTTCTCTTTATCACATCCAACGAAACATACACGCTTTATCACTCCAGATCTATCAATATCTTTGTCCCTCCCCCCTCGTCTCCATCTATCTCTTCTTCCTCTTCACCTTCCATCAGTATCGCTATCTCCCTCTATCTATCTATATCAACCACAAAACATACACTCTCTTTCTCCAATCTATCTATCTATCAGTCCCTCCTCCTCTCCCTCCCCCTCCTGCTATCCTCTCTCCCTCTCTCTCCATCTTCCTTATCACTCCCTCTCTCTTTCTCTCCACCTTTCACTCTCTATGTTTTTATTCTTACCTTCCTCACTCTCCCCCTCCCTCTGTCCATATGCCCTTTTCTGCCTCTTTATCTTGCCCCCAAACATACAAACACTCTCTCCATCTCTCCCTTGTCACTCCCTCTCTCTCTCCACTACTCACTCTATATGTCTTTCTTCTTCCCCCTGTATCTCCCCATCAACCTTCACCTCTCTATCCCTCCCTCTCTCCACCTCCAACTCCATCTCTTTATCCCTCCCTATCTCCTCATTTCTTTTGGGTCCCCTATCCTTTCCTTCATCTCTCTCGTTTTCTCTTCATCCAGCCTCCCTCTTCTCCCATCTCTCTCTCTCCCTCTCTCTCTCTCTCTCCTACAGTCCTCTCTCTTCCCCCATTTCTCTCCTCCTCTGTCTCCCCTCTCCTTTAGTTTATCTCCATCTCTCCCTTATCACTCCATCTAGTGCAAGCAATCAAATAGGATTATAAATCACCATATACATTGAAATCAATGCATTTAGTGCAATAAATCAAATAGGATTAGAAATCATTTACATTGAAATCAATGCATCTAGTGCAAGTAATCAAGTCTCATTAGAAATCAATATCTACACTAAAATAAATGCATCTAGTGCAAACAATAAAATAGGATTAGAAATGACCATCTACACTGAAATCAATGCATCTAGTGCAAGAAATATTCTCCCCTCTCTCCCTCCTTCATATATATATATATCACCCTCCATATGACTTTCTTTGTCTCTTTATCACATCTCGCGAAACACACGCACACTCTCACTCCATATCTATCAACATCTTTGTCCCCCGACCCTTATATCCATCTATCTATTCTTTCTCTTCACCTTCCATATGTATCTATATGTCCCTCTGTTTATCTATATCAACCCAAAAACATACACTCTCTTTCTCCAATCTATGTATCTATCAACACCTCCTCTTCTCCCTCTCCCTCTTGTTATCCTGTCTCCCTCTCTCTCCATCTTCTTTATCACTCCCACTCTCTCGCTCTCTCTCCACCTTTCACTCTCTATGTTGTTATTCTCACTTCCCTCTCTCCCCCCTACATCTCTCCCTCCTTCTCTCCATATCTCCTTGTTTTTATCTTTATCTCACCCCTAAACATACAAACTCTCTCTCCATCTCTCCCTTGTCACTCCCTCTCTCTCTCTCCACTACTTACTATGTATGTCTTTCTTTTTCCCTCCCTCTCTCCCCATCTAGCTCCATCTCTCTATTGCTCCCTCTCTCCCCCATCAATTCCATCTCTTTTTCCCTTCCTCTCTCGTCCTCTCTTTCAACTCCCCTCTCTTTTCCTTCCTCTCTCTTCCTTTCTCTTCTACCTCACTCTCTTTTCCCCCATCACTCTCTCTCTATCTCTATACCCCCTACAATCTTCTCTCTTCCCCCATCACTCTATTCCTCTCTTTTCCTTTGTCTCCCACCTCCCTCTATGTGCCCCCCCCCCCCTTCTCTCTCTCCCTCCCTTCCCCCACCAGTATATCTCTCTCTCCAACTGTGTTACTATATCCCTCCCTCTCTCCTTTTCCTCCCCCTTGTCTCCATCACTTCTATGTCTCTTTATCTCACCCATAAACATACACTCTCTCTCTCCATCTCTCCCTTGTCACTCCCCCTATTTCTCCACCTCTATCGTATGTCTTTGTTCTTCCCTCCCATATATATCTAGATATTATATATATATATATATATATATATATATATATATATATATATATATATATATATTGTATTAATCGAAAGTTATTAAATCTAATAATATTAATATTATAATATATTAAAATGAATATTAGATTTAACAAAAATTTAATATTAATGTTAGGGTTAATAAAGTTTTTTTTTTGGGTATGGTATTAATAATAATTTGGTCCACTGTATTTGGGTCATATACTTCATATATAATTATATGTTGATGTAATGCTATTTGATATATTTTTATTTTTTTACCGTGCCTTTTTATACTTTTTTTCTATTTATTTATTTACCATACTTCTTTCATACATTATTTAGATTTTGTTTATTTTTTTTTAGTCTTTTAGTTTTTTTTTTTTTTTTTAAATTTTGTCTTCCCACGTACTTACACATATGGAGTTCATAGTGGACTGTAGAATACGCCTCTAAGCTCAATATCAATATGCTGAGAATTTGATGTCCAAGGGAATTACATGCTTTATCAGAAAATTGGAATACGTGGGTCAGATGAACAGTGGCGGAGAGAGAACGTGGATAAGATGAAAATCAGTCTCGGCGTAAAGAAGACTATCTCGTAACATTAACGTTGGCGGAGAATGTAATTGTGATCAGATTTATAGGTGATTTTCGCCCTCAAATCCATGCAGCTTATGATTCCGTTAGAAACTGAACCTTATAATTCCGTTAGAAACTCAAATTATTTGGAATTCCAAATTCCCTTGGCGTGAGATGAAACAACAGAATGATACATATAAATTCAATTTCGAATATGAAGTTATCGGTATTGGCATTACTGACTTTGAAAACGAATCAGTAAGTAGTAATTTTACAGAAAAAGAAGAAATAATTACTAGTGATAGAGAGGAATATGAAAACTTCAGTGATATAGAAGAAGATGAAACAAATTAGTGACATAGAGGAAGATGAAACAAATAGAAGAGATACAGAAGAAAATGAAGTGGGATAAATAGCAGTGCTCCTGCAGCAGTAAATGGTTTGTGTGCAGTTATATTAAGTCGGCAAGAAAAGGCATTATGTTATTGTTTGATCGTAAGCATTCATGTCTGCAAGTTCAATATGCAGACGCGAGTTTGTGCTGCTCCAAGGTAAGCTTGTAGTTCTCAATTTAAAGAACCAAATTTAAAGAACCAAATTGAATATTAGCCTAAATAGATTTAGCCAACAAGTTGAATATTAGCTTGGATTTATCAGTTTGCTAGTTAGTTATAGAAATATTAAAAGCTCATGAGAAATTATTCACTTATTACTAATTCTCATGGAAATGGTCATAAATGAATGACATCAATGCATTTGAATAATGCACTTCCAAAATCCCTCAATACTTAAATAAATAATATTATTTTAAATTATTATATTTATGAAATATAAAGATAATGTTGTTTTTGTTTAACATCATTATTTAATTTATATGTTTATATCAATTTTTTGGATTTTGTATATGAAATAATTCTTGTAACTCTTTAACATCAATTAAACTATTATATATACATAGCTAGCATTTCCATTTTTTGCATTGTTTTATGGCTAATAAAATGATATCAATAAAAGTTTGTATTAATAAAGTATGGTTGTGATTTTTTCTTAAATAAGAGTGATGAGTCAACTTGCATTCCCAATAAAAACTAGTAATAATTGTGTAAGTGAACTATAACTAATCCACACACACACACATATATATATATATATATATATATATATATATATATATATATATATATATAATCCCCTAATAATAAAGTTCATTTGTGATGTATATACTACATCAATGAGTACGTCTTTTCCTTTTCATTGTCTTATAGTAAACCTGAAGACATAAAAGTTTGTATTAGTAATGTATGATAGTTAAATATATATATATATATATATCTATATATAGATGAAAAAAATTATAAAATTGTTTTTATTATTGTTTTTATTGTATAATTAGTTAAAAGTTTTTAATAATTTATTATTATTTTAATTAAGTATGATTATTAGGAAAAAGTCTCTAATTTATTATTTTTTTAAGTATGATTATTATATGTTTGATATATTAATCTAAGATGGATATGAGTAAATAAAATAAATCATTTTCACGAGGAATATTTTCAATGTTTTTGGAAGAAAATAATTCTGGCTTAGCATGAAGGATTTTATATATGTTTCATTAATTTTTAACACTAGAAATCAATATTTAATTTAGAATAATTTTATTTTGAAATGTATACTTAGTTTACTCCTATGAAATGAAGTATAATTATTTTTTAAACTCTTCATCATGGAGTAACTGGATGAAAATCTACCCTGAAATTTGAAATGATGGGCATCCCTTCAAAATTCAATACTTCTAAAAATTCAACATCATGTTAATATTTTATTTCATAATTTATTCAAATAAAAAATCTAAATTATATTTTAGCTTATTGAATTGCATGACACTTTAGTACTATGGAGCCAAAAGAAAATCCAAACCCAACATCACATATGTGTGTCACCGTAAACCCAAACCCGCACCTGCCAAACATTAAGAGTGATTGGTGCAAGTTTGAGCTCTTTGGGAGCCCTCATGCATGACCTACATAATACCAGAGAACCCTCCAAATTGTCACTAGCCAAACATTAAGAGTGATTGGTGCAAGTTTGAGCTCTTTGGGAGCCGTCATGCATGACCTACATAATACCAGAGAACCCTCCAAATTGTCACTAGCCACTTCTGTAGACATAATTGTAACATCCATTGCAAATTCCCAATGCTTAGTAGCTAAAATTTCTAGTTATACATTTGTAATATTTGAATATTATAAGACATGTATAAATAATGATCAATTTAGAAACCTAAACATTTGCAAACAACAATTGACGAGATTGTATTTTGCCCAAGAATCTAGTTACAAACACCAATAACAAAGATGCACAATTATATATATTGGTGTGCTTTCCAACTATTTATAGACCATTGGAAGCATAAGTGGTCTATGGTATTTGAAAACCTCCATGCAATAATACGGAGGTGTCTCTGTATTTCATTATAAAATTATATGTAAACCTTGAAAAAAGGTCCACATGCCAAATAATTTGACATGGGTGTATGCTAGTCATGACCCATCCCTAGGTCCACCTCCTCTCAGGTGAAGAAATAATCCCTTGCCTAAAACCCTACATTGGGGGAATTATTAACCAAACCCAAAAAACCAAAACCACCTTGACTCATAGCTTAGTGTGGCATAGAATTTTCATACCATTATCCCTATAGGAGAAATCTAGACGTATTGTGGGGGGAGGGGTTGAACCTTCATCCTTTTTAGTAGATTCTGGTCTAGAGAGACCACATGGAGTCTCATGCTAACCTCAAAAATGTTCAAGCTAAAAGAGGCATGTTATGGGTTGATGTAGGTGAAAAATATGAGAGTTTATGGAGAAGGTTAATATCTTAACCATCTATATATACTTCATTTTGTGTGTGTGTGTTTTCATATTACCAAGCACACAAGCCACCAATACATAAGCAAGGGTAAGTTATTCCTTAGGGCCTAAGGTCATTTACAAGAAGGCTCAAAGCTATTGCAACAATATACTCAATATAAGCTCAACATGTCATTTGTGAGAATTGAATTTGGATGGTGAGGATAAAAATCATTCCTCCCAACCACTTTAGATAAAATCAAAAGACATACATAAATACATGTATATATGTATTTTTAGAGATAACTCCACTATTTTAAGTCATTCATTAAGGTTAGAACCATTTTTAATACAATAAATTTGTGAATCTTTGTTTCATCTTCCACAAGCTTTGTTTATTATTTCATATTTTTATTTTTTCATATTTATTAATATTTAAAATTACGAAAAAATATTTTAGGGTTATATGTGCAACATTTATGTTTAGGTATAAAAGGTGTTTTTTAACGCCTATTTATCCTACATTAACATCAATCCGAGAATGAATTTTGATTTCAAGAGTGTACTTTGTTTGAGGCTGAAATTTGAGCTAAGAGCAATGCTGTGAGAGATGTAGTACAGTATTCTAAATAAAAGAGTAAACAGATGCTAGAAAAGAAATCTAATTACAATAACATAAATTCAAATACTCTAAAATCTGCTTGTTCACTAAGCAAACATCAATCGAGGATATAGTAGCAATAATTCATTCCTCTAGAAATTGATGCAATTGAAATCAAACTGGAACAAGTCAATAAATCTGGGAATGAGAAAGCAATAACCAATGTTCTCTACAGTTTATAGTCCTGATTTAAGACAATTAAAGAGAAATAGAAATTGAACTAAAGCTATTGAAATTAAACTAGGAAGAACTCTTTAAAAACAAGCTTTCTGCAATCTGGAATCTAATGAATTGGAAATGAACAACACACTGGAATTGAATAGCAAATGCTAACTAATGAATCAAATCTTAACTTAATGAAATCAAATAAAGAACTATGTTGAACCCCAAACCTTGTCAACAACAAAAGTTATCAAATAGCAACCTTAAATGAACA
>CM076577.1:1323507609-1323589882 GCA_034641835.2 Pinus albicaulis
GAAGGAACAAGAGTCATTATGTATTTCCTGTCATAAATGTAGAGACAAGCATCCCCCTAAAGAATGTCCTCTTAATTTGAAAGGAACTAATAAGTTTGTTGTTTGTGCGGAAGACCATATCATAGAAAAATGTCCCTTTATACCAGGACTTAAAGTTGTATTTACAGGGGGACAGCCTGAAGCGGAATACTTGAATGCTATGGGAGAAAGAAGCAATTGGCCTCAGGTAGGTATAGGTATGGCTTCTGAATTTTCTCCACACTATTTTGGTTATAATTCGCATGCACATTCTTGTCCTAACTCTCATCAGCAGTGGCAATATGGGAATCAATATCAGCATGGGAAACCTTCTCAACCATGGCAATAAGTTTGGAGAGGGCCAAATCATTCTCCATATTCCTACTAGCCAGCTATGCAGTCATACCCATCTACACATGCACCTTATTCAATGCCTCAACTTTTGAGTCAGTCCACTCCACCATCGCTTGTACCTCCACCCTTTCAACCTCCTCAGTTGCCTGCTCAACCTCTGCCTAATCCTAATAGTAATAAAGTAGTGCAAATCATCCATGTAACAAACCCACCTTTACCATTCGAATACCAGTCTACTCCAGTCTGGGTTCATGATATTAAATTAAGATCAGGAAGGACTGTAACATCAGAAAATCAGAAGTAGCCTATGGTGATCATTGAAGAGAAAGGAGAAGAGGAAACTCTCAACCATTCTTCAAAAGTTGTTATTAAGCATCCCTTACCCTCTGAATCCTTGCCATCTTCTTCCAACCATCCTCCCTTCCAAAAGAGGTTAGTAATGGAAAGGAGTGAGCATATTTCTGAGACTAGTTTGGCATCTAAGCTTCAGAATATTTTCATTAAGATACCTTTGCTTCAAGCCATCAAAGAGATCCCCATTTGTACCAAGATCATTAAGGAACTCTGTCTCAAGAAACCCAGGAGGAAGAGATTGGAACCCTGAACCATTGAATTTGTTGGTAGGGTAGTAGAGTTGATGACGAGATGTGTGTCTGTGGAAAAATATATTGATCTCGGAAACCTTGTTGTCTTAGTTCAGATTGGTAATGTCCTTGTCTCTAATGTTATTATAGGCCTGGGGGCAGCCATTAATGTCACGACTAAGAAAACCATGGATCAACTTTAGTTATCTTATCTTTTCCCTACTCCCACTGTGCTTGAATTAGCAAATAGATCTAAAATTAAGCCAGAAGGAGTATTGGACAATGTGGTCATCTTATTAGATTCTTGGGAGTATCTTGATGATTTCATTGTTCTTGAGCCAAAGAACCCAGTAGGAGGACATCCCTTGATCTTGGGTCGACCATGGCTTGCTACGGCTGATGCATATATTGGATGTCCTTTCGGTGTTATGTATATCTCACATGGAGATTCTAGGAAGAAAGTTACCTTATACCCCCCTGCCAGGTCCATTCAGGACCTTCGAGATACTTTATGGTTGGATCAAAGCAGTGATGAGGAAACTCAGTCTATTTCCCTTATCCACCATTATAATGGGTCTTCATAGGAAGATGAGATTCAAGATTTCCAGAATAATCCAGACATTACGCCTAATTATGAGCCTTTGAGCCAAATTTTCAGCTTAGAATTTCAAGAAAATTACGATTCTCATTCTTCTGTACCACTGCATTTGACCACTCCCTTAAGTACTCCTAAGCCTGATACCACTGTTATTGAGATTAGCCTTGGTAAATCCTTTCATATTAGTTCAGATTTGGACTCATCTCAGCAAGAGAAGCTTGTGAATTTGTTGCAAAACCATCTTAGCACCTTTGCTTGGGGCTATGAAGATATGAAGGGTATCCCTCCTGAAACTTGTACACATCACATCTATATTCAGGAAGGAACCTGACCTGTCCGACAACCTCAAAGGCGAATGAATCCAGCTCTAAGAGACATTGTGAAGGAAGAAGTACATAAACTCTTAGATGCTAGTTTTATTTATCCTATTTCTGACACTCAGTGGGTCTCTCCATCAGAACTAGTACCTAAGAAAGATGGAAGATGGTTTATTTGTATCAATTATCGAGAATTGAATAAAGCCACTCTTAAATATTACTTCCCCCTTCCGTTTAGTTTATTAGGACATGCTGGTTACTACAGAAGATTCATTGAAAATTTTTCAAAGATAGCTACTCCTCTTTTCCGACTTCTAGCTAAGGATAGTGAATTTTCTTGGTCCATGGCTTGCCAATAGTCTTTTGAAACATTGAAGGAAAATTTGGTATAGGCACTAGTTTTGAGAGGTCCAAACTGTTCCGTGCCTTTTTGTTGGGCCGTGAATACGACCACTTTTTATCACTTACTTCATCCACTTTTACTCTTTTTTATCATATCATTTATTATAATTTATCATATAAATCCATCTTATAATGATTTATGCTCTTATGGATGCATATTATTTCTTCTCCTTTATTTTTAATAAATTGATTATTATTATGCATAATTTTATCAATGATGGTTTTTTAATATATTTTGTAACATCACTTACCATTTTAGCCTCCAAGATATTTTCCAGATTGAATATTTGATTTTCAAATCATTATGAAATATTCCAACTCAGAAATCCACTGGAATAAGAAGTGACGACCTTGCGGTTATGATTCTGGGCAAATGAAGAAGAATCTGGAAAATCAGGAACATGGGTTTTGTCCAAAACAGACCCAATTAACTTTAGGAAAGAACGGTTTGCCCAAATTCGGCTTGTATTGAGAGATACATAGAGTTCTTTGAGCACGATTTTCTCAGTTCTGTTGTTGCGGCCGTCCTCCAAATCTCAGCTGCAAAGCCAAATTCGCCTTGCTCTTGTTCAAAGATTGTTGTAAATATATTTTATGGTTGATCATATTGTTATGGGAGATTATATTTTCTATTTAATTTCTCCTCCTTCTGATTATAAAAGGAGAACATGTATTATGTATTAAAGAACAATGGGAGGATGGAGGAGAATGGATGATTATTGTATTCATTTTGTATCACTGTAATTCCTTGACTCTTGTGATCAAAGAGCAACTGATGTAAAAGCAATTCATGTTTGATTAATACAAAGAGGCACTTTCATTCCATTTCTCAAGCTCTGCAGTATCCCAGCGGCGCTTTCACCGGCGGTTGAGGGCCTGATCCTGGTGGAGCGATCCGCTGTTTGTATTTCTATTATTTTATTTCTGTTGTGTGATAATTGCATTTAGATTTATTATGATTACAGAGTTATTTGATTGTTGTTCATATTGTTGTTCCATTTCTGTTTATTGTTTATTTCTGATTCATAGCTTTAGATCAGCAAATAGATGAGTTACAGTTACATGCTGCTGTTCATTTCCAGCTTTCATTTCCTTTAAATTGCTTTTATTGAATTTTCTTGTGTTTCATTTGCTTTAAGATTTCCAACTGTCGAGGATAGAGGCTTTTGCTTCCGAGTCCCCAGAATTGGTAATCTTGCATTGATTTCTAAGGGAAAGAGTTATTGCTACTACATCCCTGATCGATGTTTTGCAAGATTGATGTAGTTTAATATTTCCATTCATGTCACTGTAAGTAGGTTTCTTTACAAGCATTTTTTACCTTTGCATTTGTTCTGTACTACATCTTCACAACATTACTCTTGGATAAATTGCTGCCTCAGACTGAGTACACTCTTGAAATAAAAATTCGCTCCCGGATTGATAATTAATGTGAGATAAATAGGTGTTAAAAAGATACCTTTTTATGCCTCGACATTTTGCGCTGTTGCCGGGGAGAGTGTATGCCATTTAGAAAGAGTGATGCATTTTTAATTTTTTTCTGCTTGGGAATAATTGGGTATTAAAGACGGAAGGTAAGAACCTGCGCACCGAGAAAGAAACACACTTGTTCACTGGCCTGCTTCACAGCAGAATTGAGTAAAAGATTAAGGTAGGAATGAATGCTTGTGTTTTTTTGAATTTTAGAGGTAGAGTCTTTTTTGAAAAAATCTTGTAATTCCCCTTGAGTGGTGATGTAAGCACCACCCATTTCACTAACCAATTGACAGGAACATTGGAAGGAGGAACCTTAAAGAAACACCTGAAGAACATCTTCTATTATGGTAAGAAATGGCTGACATTGTAACTTTTGAATTCCCTATCAAAGATCTAGGAGGAGTGACACAAATGCACATAATTCCCCCATTGTCTCTACCAAATTTTCATGGTTTGACAAATGAAGATCTAGATACATTCTTGTTTGAGTTTGAAATACTTTGTAGAGGATATGACTATTGTACTAATGATGAAAGATTGAAAGTGTTTCCTCTTACTCTAAAAGGAGCAGCTCTCCGATGGTTCATGAGCCTAGGTGGGAACTGCATCAAAACATGGGAGGACATGAAGAACATATTCTTGAAGAAGTACCAAGACTACTGCAAATCCAGTGAAGATATTTTCGGTATGATACAAGGGGAAGATGAAAGCTTGGAGGACTATGTAGAGCGATTTCGATTCAACCTTCAAAAATCAAGGCATAAGCATTTGGAAAAAGAGATCTTAAAAACACTCCTTCTTAAAGGAATCAAAGATGATTTTTTAGAACTCTTAAATCTGATAGGAAAAGGTGATGTTTTTTAGTTATCATATGATGATGTTTTTGAATTGTGCATAAGGTATTCAAGAGGAATTTTGCAAGATTGGTAAGAATTCTAGAGAAGTTTCTTCTTTCTTTTCCAAATTTACTACAAGAACAAGAGACATAAGAGCTGAAATCAAGGTTTTATTTGAAAATTTTAAATATGATTTTATTAGCTCTCTAAAGTCACAATTGAATGTTTTGCAGGTTCAGAGAAATCAAGAATTTGATGAAGTGTTTTGCCCTCATTACCAAAAGGAGCATCCCATAGATACTCACTCTTCCTTATCTAATTTGGAAGTAGCATATCAAAGAGATGGGGAAGCTGCAACAAGGTTAATAGGTATGGGTCAAAACACTTCCTCTCCATTCTCTTACTTGCATAATCCATTATGGAATACTCATATGTTAGGGCAGCCATGCCAATCTCAATATAACCACTACCAATCTTGTCTACAAGATTGGCATGGTTCACCTTATGATTGCATGACTACTCTCCCTCATCTTGTAGCACAAACACATCTTCCAGTTTTTTCACAATGCCTTGTTTGCCGATCAAAATCATCCACTCAACACAATCAACTACATCATCAAGAGGCTCCTTTCCCTACACAATCTCCTGCTCAACTCATTCCACACCTTCACCGTAATAAACCAGGACAACATGATTACAGTGTTGAACTGCAAAATTCACCCACCCTTCCCACCCATTCTATCTCACATGTACCATTGGAAAAAACTTACACTGCGACTCAGAATGAATCAAATCCAAAAATTGTAGAAGTTATAAAAGAAAATGAGGTTTCTTCTAGTTTGCACCAACAAAACATTTTAAAAGCTCAAGAACCTCATGATATGATGGCTATGGTAAATCAAGAAAGTAAAGGATATATTGAAGATTGGTTTTACTCTATCATTTGTTTGCAACATCACTCCATACTTCAACAATTTTTGTCACCATCTTTTCAAGGGAAGTTGGCTTCTCATATCCTAATTTTTATCAACATACATTTTTCAAATTTGGGTATGTATATACTAGAGTCTTTATTTCGAAAATGGCTCCATTAGAAATACTCTTATACATAATCTTATTCATTCTCCAAATAAGAGTAGGATAGTGGAGAAATAAATAAAAGAGGAAATAAAACAAACACATTTTTTAATTTATTTTTGTAAAAATAGTTGTTTCTTTGTTGCAACACATTGTGAAATCAACATTGATGATAAATATTATAATTTATCTATGTATGTAGATGAATTATATTGCAAATAACCATTCTAAAAACACTTATATTCATTTTTTTATCATCAATATGGAAAAATTGCTTGAATATCATTTTTTTGGCTTGCGGGCTTGATGAAATTCCTGAAAATAAAGTTGGGACAGTCATGTTTTGGGGGACTAAAATTGAATATTTTTAAAACATATTTCTATCCTAAGTAGCCCTTGGTGTCTACTTTCTAACCCAATTCGAATCACTCAATTTTGATTTGAAATGAAAAAGTTAGAACCAAAACATTGATAGGGTGTCTAGTAGGCAGCTCATGAACAGAGTTGGGACAGTCAGTTTTTGGAGGCCTAAATGACTATATTTTTAAAACCTGTTTCTATGGTAGATTCCTCTATGAATCTAGTTTACAATGCAATTTGAATCACTCAATTTAGATATTGTATGAGGAATTTATGACCAAAATACTGACTGCCTATCATAAATCAGCGTTCTTGAAACTCTGTTGTCTCGGTTGTTCCTTAACATATTTGACCTATCAATTCTTCTTGTTTTTAAAACCTGTTTCTATTGGAGATAAAAAATTGAATATACGTTAATATCCAATTTGAATCAATTCAATCTGCTATCAAACAAATAATTTATGCTTGAAATACCAACTGTTGGTCTGAGCTGGAAAATCGACAATGACTCTATTATGCAGGTTGTTCTAAGCAAATTTAAGATATCATTACATGGAATTTTTAAAAAATGTTTCTATTGGAGATAAAACTTTGAATTAGCTCTCATTTGGCTTTGGAATCACTCAAATCGGACAAAAAAACAAAGAATGTATGATTAAAACACTGCTGGTTAGTATCGTCGACCACTGCTCTCCCGCAGGTAGCAAATATAATTTGTTTTATTTTTCCATGGAGTTGTTCTATAGAGTAACTACTTGTTAGTTTTTTGCATAATTCTTGGATTAGGAGAGCCCGCACACCTCTATTTCTCCATGATTTAATGTTTTATTGCAGGTAGACACTCGTTTTTTGCAGGTCTCAGGAGAACAAAAAAGGTCAATTTATGGACGAGTGATTTTTGAAAGAAATCTTAGTAAAACAAGGGCATTTCATCCATTTCATTACCTAATGGATTCATAACAGAAGAAATGAAGAATGTGTTCCCATTTGAAGATTCATGCCACTGCTACTAAACATTTTTCAAAAGATCATTTTTTTCCATTAATAGATTTGATATTCTCTTAGAAATAACATCATAGCTGTTGTAACTTAATAAAGTGTTGTTTCTTTTCTGATTTCTTTTATGTTTTTGTGTTTCAGGCGTTGATCCCTCCAAATTATAGTTTCTACTCCATTTGCAATTAAAAAATAAGGACCCCACCATGCAAGCTTCAGTTGCAAAAGACAATTATTCAATAGCTGCAATTCTGTAAAAAGAAATTCTTGAAACCTGTACATAAACTTTCCTTTCTACTTGACTGGATTTGCTTGGCAATGGATTGCATATTAGCTTTGTTCTTTCCTTTATCTTTTTTTTTTTCCTTTTTGTTTTGTTGTTTTAAAAAAAAAAAAAAAAACATTTTTGTTGCATGCTTTTGTTGTTCCTTTCAAAAGGAACACCATCGCTCATTTTGTTGTTCCTTTCAAAAATAATAGCACCGTTCAGTTTGTTGTTCCTTTCAAAAGGAACAACACTGACTGTTCTTGCTATTCCTTTCCAAAGGAACAACATTTTTGCAGACTGTTCTTGCTGTTCCTTTCCAAAGAAACAACATTTTCGCAGATTGTTTTTGCTGTTCCTTTTCAAAGGAATAACATTTTTTGAGTGCATTTTTCTTGTTTTTTAAACAACATTTTTAGAACTTTTTTTGAATTTTTCATGACTTTTTGAAAGAAAAACATACAATTTATGAAAGGATACACAATAATACAAATTAGTGCTTACTGTAATAAGCAAATCAAAAGAAATCGTCATTTTTAAGAAAGTTGTTTAGTAATGATAAGAAAAAGGAAAAACAGACATAATCAATAACATGATTTTGTTGTCTTATTACCGCTAGATTCATATGATCGATTATATTTATCATGTTGGTTCTTCCCCATATTTTATAACTTTCTTTGATTTTTACTTATGGAGTAGGAACAAGGGCATATTCTTTTCTATTGAGTTGTTCAGACTTTTTCCACCATTCCTACTCTTAAGGAGTGTTGAGCCATCCTTTATGAATAAATAGGAAAGTGCTATATGAAAAGGAAAAATATTTATATATTTCATTAATAATGATTTTGCAGATGGAGGATAGGGGGTCTCACCAAGAGCTAGCCTACCGTGATCATAGGGAAGGCATTGAAGTGGCATTCCCATTATGGCCACCAAACTAGGGAAATGGTCCAACAGACAATTGAAAAAATCAAGAAGTCCTTGGAACAGGAGGTCTCATCATGAGCCAACCTGCCCACCTTTCACTTCTTCCTGGTGAACGACATTGTGGTTTATCTGGTCACCAAGCCAGCACAATGGCCTCTGTCATGATATTCAATAAAAAACACTTCCTCAGCATACATAAAGGATAATGGTTCTGTGGGTAAGAAAGCAACTCTTTCAAGGTTATGGACACCTATGGGCAGCAGAGCTCTGCTGATGGTATTGAAGTCACACTTATACACATCAATAGTTATATTTAACCCTTTTCCAATATCTTTATTCAAATGTCAAATGAAAATATGAATCCCTTACCTCCGAACCTATTATACATGAAATTCATTATAAGTCGATCATATTAATCCAAACTGGTAAATAACACAATTATACTTATGGTTATCATATGCTTTCCCTTCTCCTTGTATTTAAATCATTACAAAATGATTTTCTATTTATTAACGATTCATTACATGCATGGATTTCAGTAAATGCTATAGTTTCATTATCATAAGTATGTATGCCTTTCCATGCTGTACAATTGCTGTACAGTATGCTGCTCTTTTATTTTGTTGATTTTCCACAACATTGATATTGCATTTTTACATAATTTTTTCTGCTTCAACTTTTTTGCATACATCTTATCTATTGCCATTCCAAGCTGAAACTGTGGATTCAAGAAAATCGCATACAGAATTGTGATTTTTTTACAAGAGAACAACAAGTATGGGGAAAATTCTATCCGCAGCATGATCACTATTGCAACTAAACAACAAAGGCTCGCGAACACGCACAATTCTTCAGACATGATGTGCTTGCATGGCTTCCACCTTTTGCATCACTTTCACTATCTGCTCAGCCTACATCAGCTTCAGCAAAGGCCAGTCTCTACATGTCCTTCCACATTTTTTCGGAGGTAACACTTGAGGTAAAATAGCATAATTTTCTGATTTATTATGAATTTAGGAGAATTTCATGAACATCCATTGAGTATTATTTATCATCATTCATTCCATATATTTACCACTTCCCATTTTTCTAGACACGTCTCATCTTTCAGTTTGGGGGAGTGTTGATTTCCTTCATTTCTTTCTTTTGACCATGTCAGTAATCTTCTTTGATATTCTTATTCATTCTCAACACCTCCCTTATTCCATGTTGTTTTACACCAAGCATAGATTTCAACAAATTGTAGCAACCACCTCTCTTTGTTTCTAGCATCGCATGAGGACATGCTAATTCTTCAGTTTGGGGGGAGGGAATTGCTACACATGATGGATGTTTTCCACTTTCTTTCTCATTTAAGACATACAATTTCATTTGTATATAGTGCAGAAATTGATTTGCATATATCTTTAAAACTATGGGCTGAATTCTTGTGATTTCTGGATAACAAAAAAAGTATCATTAAAATACACAAACCCAGATAATTTCACACTAAATTAGTTCATAAAATTTTGAAAATTATGCACTATCACCTACAACCATTTGTTTATGATCTATGCATCCAAACAATCTGATTTTTGAGAAAATGGTTAATGAAGTTTGTTGTTACTTATGTTACATTTTTTCTGCAACTTCATATACAGTTGAACATCAACTCCAAAAATTGTTATGCCTCTATCAAGATTGCTAAAATTGAATGCTCATTATTTGAGGAAACATGCATTTGTTCCATCCATTTTATGGGTTGGGATGAACAATTTTCTTCGCTTGGTTAACACATGGGTTTTGGATTGCATGAGGACATGCAATATATTCAGTTTTGGATTGCATGAGTGCATGCAATATATTCAGTTTGGGGGTATGTTGGGCCGTGAATACGACCACTTTTTATCACTTAATTCATCCACTTTTACTCTTGTTTATCATATCATTTATTATAATTCATCATATAAATCCATCTTATAATGATTTATGCTCTTATGGATGCATATTATTTCTTCTCCTTTATTTTTAATCAATTGATTATTATTATGCATAATTTTATAATTGATGGTTTGTTAATATATTTTGTAACATCATTTACCATTTTAGCCTCCAAGATATTTTCCAGATTGAATATTTGATTTTCAAATCATTATGAAATATTCCAACTCAGAAATCTGCTGGAATAAGAAGTGACGATTTTGCGGTTAAGATTCTAGGAAAATGAAGAATAATCTGGAAAATCCGGAAGATGGGTTTTGTCCAAAACAGACCCAATTAACTTTATTGAAGAACGGTTTGCCCAAATCCGGCCTGTATTGAGAGATACACAGATTTCTTTGAGCACGATTTTCTCAGTTCTGTTGTTGCGGCCGTCCTCCAAATCTCAGCTGCAAATCCAAATTCGCCTTGCTCTTGTTCAAAGATTGTTGTAAATATATTTTCTGGTTGATCATATTGTTATGGGAGATTATATTTTCTATTTAATTTCTCTTCCTTCTGATTATAAAAGGAGAACATGTATTATGTATTAAAGAACAATGGGAGGATGGAGGAGAATGGATGATTATTGTATTCATTTTGTATCACTGTAATTCCTTGACTCTCGTGATAAAAGAGCAACTGATGTAAAAGAAATTCATGTTTGATTAATACAAAGAGGCGTTTTCATTCCATTTCTCAAGCTCTGCAGTAGCCCAGCGGCGCTTTCACCGGCGGTTGAGGGCCCGACCGTGGTGGAGTGATCCGCTGTTTGTATTTCTATTCTTTTATTTCTGTTGTGTGATAATTGCATTTAGATTTATTATGATTACAGAGTTATTTGATTGTTGTTCATATTGCTGTTCCATTTCTGTTTATTGTTTATTTCTAATTCATAGCTTTAGATCAGCAAATAGATGAGTTACATTTACATGCTGCTGTTCATTTCCAGCTTTCGTTTCCTTTAAATTGTTTTTATTGAATTTTCTTGTGTTTCATTTGCTTTAATATTTCCAACTGTCGAGGATAGAGGCTTTTGCTTCCAAGTCCCCAGAATTGGTAATCTTGCATCGATTTCTAAGGGAAAGAGTTATTGCTACTGCATCCCTGATCGATGTTTTGCAAGATTGATGTAGTTTAATCTTTCCATTCATGTCACTGTAAGTAGGTTTCTTTACAAGCATTTTTTACCTTTGCATTTGTTCTGTACTAAATCTTCACAGCATTACTCTTGGATAAATTGCTGCCTTAGACTGAGTACACTCTTGAAATAAAAGGTCGCTCCCGGATTGATAATTAATGTGAGATAAATAGGTGTTAAAAAGATATCTTTTTATGCCTCGACACTTTTCACCTTTCCTCTGATGCTTTAGATTTGGCTATTGGCGTAGCTTTAGGACAAGAGGAAAATAATCAATCCTATGCTATCTATTATATTAGTAAAAATTTGTTTTTCGCTGAATTAAACTATACAGTTACAGAGAAGGAGTTTTTAGCTGTGATTTTTGCAATTAATAAGTTCAGACACTATATTACAGGATATGAAGTATTTGTACATACTGACCATTCTGTGATTAAATAATTTATGAACAAACCATTGACAAGTAGTAGAGTGACTAGGTGATTACTATTGTTACAGGAGTTTAATGTTACTATTGTTAATAAAAAAGGGAAATCTAATGTCGTAGCAGATTTTCTTTCTAGATTAAATAATCCTGGTGAAGTAACTCCTGTTAATGATGATTTTCTAGATGAACATATTTTAGCTATGTCTATAGATTCTTCATGGTTTGCTGACATTGCTAATTATTTGGTTATTGGGAAGACACCACCCGACTTGTCCGCTTGTGAAAAGTGGAATATTATTCAGAAAAGTGCTGCATATTCCTAGATTCAAGGAGACCTCTTTTACACTGGTCCAGATGTGATTATCCGTAGATGTGTAAGAGAGGAGGAAGTGTTTGACATATTGAAATTTGCTCATGATGAACCATGTGGAGGCCACTTCACTGATAAGCGGACTGCATATAAAGTATTACGTGATGGTTACTTTTGGCCTTCCTTATTTAAGGATGCCAAACAGTATGTCAGGCGATGTGTTAGCTGTCAACGAATGGGAAAGCCTAATCAAACCAATGAAATGCATTTATGCCCCCAAGTTATGATTGAGCCTTTTGAAAAATGAGCTATTGATTTTATAGGGCCAATAAATCCAACATCTTTAAGTAAAAAACATATTTTGGTTTGCATAGATTTTGTTACAAAATGGGTAGAAGCTAAAGCTGTTTCTTTTGCTCCAGAAAAAATTGTTGTTGATTTTATTTTTTCTAAAATATTTAATAGATTTGGTGTGCCTAGAGAAATTGTTTCTAACAATGGTTCACAGTTTATTTCTAATCTGGTACAGGGTGTGATGGAGCAATACAAGATACATCACAAGAAATCCACACCATATCACCCACAAGAAAATGGCCAGGTGGAATCTACAAACAAAGTGATCAAATCCATTCTTATGAAGACAGTCAATATGCATCGGAAAGACTGGGCTGAAAGATTACCAGAAGCTTTGTGGGCATACAGAACCACTTGGAGAAATAGCACGGGACATACACCATATGAGTTGGTATATGGAAAATAGGTTCTTTAACCGATTGAGTTCCAGATTAAAACCTTCAGAGCTGCAGTTCAGTTAGGACTATATCTCTCCAAGGCACAACAATAGTGTGTTCTCCAATTAAATGAGTTAGATGAATTTCACAGAGATGTTGTTCTGCAGAACATCCTACTTCAGCAGCAACGAAAAAGGTGGCATGACAAGATTATTCAGAAAAAGAAGTTCCAACGAGGTGATTGGGTACTCCTCTATGATTCTAGAGTTAAAATTTTTAAATGGAAGTTCCATACACGTTGGATGGGACCTTATGAAGTGATCCGAGTATTTGAGAATGGATCAGTAGAAGTCAAAACTATTGATGGAAAAGATTTAGTATTCTTCGTAAATGGGCATAGATTAAAGAAGTATTTCCAGTCACTTGCCAAGAAATATTTTACACAACAAGTCCAACAACCATTTTAGATGGTAGTGGTAAATAGAAAAACTAGCCTTTTGAAAACATGAACTCTTGTTATTCTCAAAGAAAAAAAAAATTTAATAATAATAATTAAAAAAAAGCAAAGAAAAAATATTTTCTTGTAATTTTGAAAATCAGTTCACTGACATGATTGCAGAAGGGTCAACCTGAAAACCAGCTTGCTGGTAGGGAGATAAAAAATTTATAATAAAAATAGAATGTATCTTGATCAGTAGATATGATAGCAACCACCGAGTAAAAACAGGTTCAACAGACCTTTATACATTGGTTAATTAGCATGGATATTTTTATTCAGGTAACACTTAATTCTCGCCACAGTTATTTTTTCTTGCACCAGTGCAGGCAGACCTTCCAAAAAATTGTTTGCCTTTCTTCATATCCCATTTCGTAATATTCCCTCAGTTTTCTTCTTTAAATCTCAGAATGATTAACCTCCCCACATTCTTTTGAATTTACCCTACCCGCTTCATAAAAATCCCACTTTACCCTTGAATTTTTTTTCCATATCCCACTTTTGTTTATCCCCTCTTTGGTACTATTCCTGGAATCCCTATAACAAAATTACTTCCCATTTTGAAATTTCCCCTTTCCCACTTCTTTGTTCCCCCATGAATTTATTGCAGGATCTCATACATAAAGAGCAAAAAGATGCCCTGAAGCATCAAGGAAGGGTGAAGAAAATTTTCAGCATCATTTGAGGGAAGCTATGTTAAAAGTCTAGCCTATATTCTACTTAAATTCTCTGTTCCTTTTTTTGACAATATGCTTGCACTAGTGCAAGAATATCGTCCTATATAACAGTATAAGAAGAATGGTATGAGCAGAGCAGCACAATAAGTAGTGTAAATAGATCAGTGCAACCATGCACCTTGACAGAAGCAATGTACAGTTTGTTTTTTTGAGCATATGTCAGTAGAAGTGGTCATCATAGAAGTTTATGGCAACCTTTTTCACTTATTTGATAAGGTAATTATGCTATCATATTAACTAGGAGAAAATTATTTAAAGTAAAAAGTGTTTTTCGTTGAGAATCATGATCATTTTTAATAAATGCTAAAGTTTTTTGAATTATAAAGGAATGTCGAAATGTTTAAACCCTTGCTTGGATATGATTAGTATTTCCTCCATGATCCTAAACATCCTTCACTTATGGTGATTACCTCACTTAGTCGTTAAACATGCCACCGCAAGTACAAAACCCGCACGATTATAAACATGTCGTGCATCTACGGCTATTTTGGTGGGATGGATCAATGATAAGATAGAAGGGATGGTGGATGGTTGATCCCTATCTATAAAGAGTTAAGTTTTCCGGTATTGCATGTAATTTTTTTGACTCTTGATAACTGTAAAGCAGAGATGCCGTCTGTTAGATGTGAACCCTTGTCCCTCACCGAGATAGATCAGACCGCCGAGTTCTCCAATAGTCTTCCACTATTGCGAGACTCGGGCTTTCTCCCATTTTTGCAGATATTTTATGGGCACAATAGTGAATTGGCCCTATAGTTCACACAGAGTTTTAAAAACTTCCATGTAAAGATTGGGCCCTTGAGATTTAAAGTCATGGAAAAATTGATAGAAGCAGCGACGGGCTTACAGAACACTGGTGTGCAGTACTTTAAAAATCATAAGCTCGAGAAGAGGCACTGGAAACATTTCATTGTTGATAAAGAGATAAACGTAAACTGGAAGAAAGGAGTTGCACGTAGCGCCCTGCTGGGACAATGGCAGGAACTCCTTTTTATTCTCTATAAATTCGTGACTTGTGAAGGGAGGTACTACCTGACCTTTGTGTATCATTTCAGGATGCTGCAACACTCCAAACACAGCCAACATGCCCGATGGAGGATGGATTTCACTTACTTTTTGCTTAAGAGTTTAGAAAAGATGGCCAAGGGCGTGTAGGGAGCGTGGGTGCACCTGGCTGATAAGAAATTGTATCATCATGGTCTGATCAAAATCCTAGTCCAGAAACAATTGGAAATGAAGGGTATGACCTAGAAGGAGTTGCTGAAGTAGCTAGATAAAAATCCTTCTATAGGAAATAAAACAGCCACTGAGAAGAAGATAGAGACCCCTTCCAACATGAGCAAGGGCCCAATTGTAAAGAGAAGTCCTTCTTGCACCAGTGCAAGAAGGAAATGAATAGGAAGTCAGTAGAAGAAAAGGGCATACCTCCAAAGAAACAAAAAGAAATGGTTGTACCTATCAAAGAAACTCCTCCGACACCCCCAATGCATGAACAAACCCCTAAAGAAGACGATTTGCTATCAGTCCTTCTGGACGCAACAGAATCTATGGAAATTGAAAATGACACCCTATTGGCCAACTTTATTAGCGGCCGGAAAAAGAATGAAGAAACTAGTGTAGAACCATAGTCCCCATAGAATTTTGAATCCCCACATGCACCACTACAAGACGAACCAGAACCAGAAGAACCGACATAGGAAAAGAAATAACAGACACAAGAAGAAAAATAACCAGCACAAGAATAAGAAGTAGAAGAGTTAGAAGAGGAGGAAGAACTAGAAGAGTTAGAAGACGAAGAAGGGCCAAAAGAAGTAGAAGGAGAAGAAGAAGAACAGACACAAGAAGAAAAAGAACCAGCAAAAGAATAAGAAGAAGAAGAGTTAGAAGAGGAGGAAGAACTAGAAGAGTTAGAAGACGAAGAAGGGCCAGAAGAAGTAGAAGGAGAAGAGTAAGAATATGAATAAGAGCCAGAAGAAGTGGCAAGAGAAGAAGAATAACTGGAAGAGCAAGAAGAAGAAGAAGAACCAGAAGAATTAGAAGAAGGAAAGGAATCAGAAGAGGAAGAAGTGTTTACTGAAACTCCAAGGGATACTGAGGTCCCTGAAGAAAATATGGCCCTTGTTGAGATAGAGAAGGAACAAGATTCGATAGCTTTTGTTACTCGGATACTTGAGCTCGAGCTTCAAGTACATAATTAAGAGCAGCTCATAGCGAAAACACAGGAGGAAATGGAATAGAATAAGGAAGAGTTCATGGCAGAAATCCAAAAGAAGAAAGGAGAAGTCAGGGTATGGAAGTATTGTGCTTCACAATGTTTTAAATGGCTTAAAAAGGTGACGAAGAAATTGAAGAGAAGCAAAAATATGAAGTCTGAAACACTATAGACTGATGATAGTATGCTGGAGCAGAAGTGAGCTAGAACACTCAAAATTTTGAAGTTTTTTTTGCAGAGGTAAAGAGTTGTGTGAGGACACACAACATCTTAGGGATAGGAGGGTTTTAGCCGCCTAATTTTCTCTCTTTTTACTAATTTTCCCTTGCTAAATTATAACCATTAACCCTGTTTCACCTCTTTTATGCACCCTCATCCTTCACCAGTCCAAGCATGGTGACACATTTTGTATAAACCTTTATTTTTCATGTTTTAATTCAATTTAGCATTAATTGAATATATATCACATGATATTTTATTTATAAATCACTTTCGTAACTAATCGATACCTTCAAAGGTTATGTGATAGTTAAAGTGCTTATCATGATTGCTGATCTTAGTGCAGGATCGGATCTGCACTATTGCCAGGACAACATATCTTCGCGGTAGATCCAAACTTCCTCAATCACCAATTGGTCTTAAGCCATTTCAGCCACGACAACGAATGATTCAAAGGCAGCCGAGACTAATCCGTGAAGGGAGAAAGATGGTTAGCTACAACGAGTTTTGCAAAACCGTCTTATCTTGAAGGCTGAGACTAAATTTTGCATTTTGTTACGAATTAGTTCAATGATCTATTTTTGCCTTCGGCCAACAGATCTATATATTTTTAAGTGTATATAGGACCATGGAGGAGAATTTTTGGGAGCAGAGTTTAGATTGAAGTTGATAGGCTGTAACTAGTCTTTTGTTATCGCCCGAATCTGGGCTACAAATTGTATTAACGTATGTATTTGCCTCAATAAATTAATAAAAGGTTTTCTTCCACCTCATGTTTCAGAAATTATGTTTTTGTTCTTTTAAGCTAATTAATTAACTAGTTTTCTGAGCAGCTTTTAATTTCAAAATGGAAACGTGTTGGATGGCTAGGGCCCAACCAACCCAGCACGTTTACCCTATTTTTTGTTTCCTGTAATGTGTGTTTAAATTATTAAAGTGTAATTCAATTTTCAACATATGTATTCCTGTCTTATTAGAAATGGATCTGTCGTGTGAAGTAGGTACATTTTCTTTCCCTGCAAATTACTTTCTTGAATTTAATTTCAGATTGGATTTCCCGTCTGGTACAAGTAGGAGAAGCAAACCTGCACCAGGCACATTGGTGTGAAATTTCTCTTTTCTTGTAGTTATGTTATTTGGTTTTCCACCACCTGGTACATGCAGGAGAAGCGAACCTACACCAGTGCATGTTGGTGTGACATTTTGTTTTCCTGCAATTCTGTTCATTTGGTTTTCCACCGCCTGGTACAAGCAAGAGAAGCAAACCTGCAGCAGTGCACGTTGGTGTGATGTAGCAAGTTTTCTTAATCTACTTTCCGATATTATATCTTTCCTTAAAACACTTACAATAGGATGAATGATTGTTTCTTTACTTCTGCATTTTATTAAACTCAGAAACATTCACTTTTATGTGTGCCATTTAGTTTAATAGAAAACTAGCACTTGCAATAATTGAACACCTATTTGAAGAATTAAATGCTAAGTGCAGGAAGCTCTGATCAGGTGTATGAATTAGTTTCTTGAAAATTTCAAGCCCTTGTATGAATTAAAAATATTTTAGTAAAGACACAATTTATACCTTCTACATAACTCTTTAATCCTGCACTAGTGCAAGCACTAGTGTAGGACAGATTAATACAAGAAGGAAATATCTAAGGAAGCAGGTTTAAGGGCCGATCTAACAAGACTGCTAAGGTGTCTCTGCTAAAGGAAAATACACACTCAATAGACTAAACAACCATTAACTGAAGTGATTTCCTTTTATATTTAATTCTCTCTTGCAAATGCATGCTTTCTCGTTCCAGTCCTAGATTATTCTTAATGGTTCAAGTTTCCTTTTTCTCTCTTGAATTGATTCTGCAATCTTTCCTTTAAGAAAGTAGGGATCTACATTAGAAATATTCATAGCATCTTTGGCATTTCTTGTGCTTCGTCTCTAAGTTTATGAATCCATCGGGTTGACAAATTAAGAGTTCAGGAGTTTGCTTAAGTGTAATTCCTGCACCCAACATATACTATATCTAGTTTGAAAATATCATTTTATATTTCTACTCTGAAGAAATTTTTTCAAACATGGGTTTTTCATTTGTGACATTTAAGTTTTTTGAAGCGACCGAAAGGGCTCTTGAGGATTCAAAAAAAAATATTTATATAAGAAAAAAAACGGTGCATTTTTTAATGGGCCTTGAGATTATATTTTTTTGGGTAGTTTAAAGGATAGACTTGAATTTGTAAAGGATGGTATCAGTATTGAAGCTCCAATTTACCAAAGAAATAATTGAAGTTCTATTTTAATTTATGGCACTTCAGAAGAGTCACTTTTGGAGGTATGTATATTTGGCTAGTCCATGCTAGTCTCATGCAAAGACTTTACAAAGTTGTATAGTTTATTAAAGGTTGTAGAATTTACAATCTATGAAGTTTAAAGCTCTAATTTTTTAAAGTATGATTCATAAAAGGGTGCTAGCTCAATGGAAGAGCACTTGTTTTACAAGAAGGAGATTAGTGATGTGATTCTAGCATGCCCTAATATTCATATGGAATGATGACGATTAATTTTTGGTGATGGGGGCTCTTTTTGCCATCACCAATGAGCTTATGGTAAAATGTTTCGACCCTCACCAAAATATGAAATGGTGGTGGTCAAAAAATTCCACCATATATATGCATAAATATTGACGATCATGAAAGGACCATCACCATAAATCACATTTCTTCATATGACATGGCGATGTTCAATTTTTGGTGACAGAGGCTCTTTTGACCATCACCATTGAGCTGATGGTGACATTTTTTGACCCTCACCAAAATATGGAATGGTGATGGTCAATGAACATCATCATATATATGCATGAATAATGACAGGCATAAAATTTCCATCACAATAAATCATTTTTGTTCATATGAAATGGTGACGGTCACTATTCATCACTATAATCATTATTCGTGACAGACATTGAATGTCACCACAACACCTATAGTTTTGGTGACCCCACCTTTTGTGACATTCATTTTTTTAGTGACAGAGGCTAAGGTCTATCACCATTGCTCATATGAAATGGTCATGGTCACTATCCATCATTATAAATAAATATTATTGGTGACAGACCTTGAATGTCACCACAACACCTATACTTTTTGTGATTCCACCTTTGTTGATGGATGCTGTTTTGAGCATCATCAATGAGTTTTTGGTGACATTTTTCGACCGTCACCAATGTCCTTTTTTATTGTAGTGCTGCTGACATAAATCTGAAAAAAAATAATGAGGTATATACAAGTAAATCAAAGAACTATAAATAAACCCAAAGGAAGGAATGTCCAACAAAAGAGAAACCTGAAAGCCGTGATAACATCATGAAAGAGGTTGGAAAACAATCCAACTTGTTTATCTTAGAAAGTGAAATTTATAAGTTAAAGGTGTCAATTCCTCTCACTGAACTTGTTAAAAATGATATATATAAATCTGAGATTGCTAAGATTTTAAAAGTAGACCACTTTTCATACATCGTCAGTGTCAGCGATGACCATCCCGAACTTCGTTTTGGCCTAGCTATAGATGGAAACTTTGAAGATAGTAAAGTACCTCCCTTTTTATCATAGTTTGAGAGTCCATGATTACATTCTCTATAATTCCATGATGGATTTTGGGGCTTCACATAATTTATTTTTGAAAGCTATCATGGATAAGTTGGGGCTGGACATAACCTGACCATATCATGACCTTTATTCCTTTGATTATGGTAGAGTTCATTGCCTCAGTCTTACCAAATACTTAGTTGTTTCCTTGGATCGAATTCTTGCTAAAAATGTACTGATGGATGTTGTAGTTGTTGACAGACCTCAAAGGTATGTCATAATTTTCTTTCACAGTCTTGGGGATCCAAATTGAGAGATAATTTACAACTTGATTTTTCATATGCAACAATTCTAGTATTTGGTCAGCTGAAGAAGCTATATTGAGAGATGAAAATGAAATGCATGATCACCAGTAAGGGTAAGCCTAAGAATCACCCGATTCACTCCATACATACCGATTTAGAATCATTTATATGTATAATTATAGTGGTAATGATGATTATATATTTAGCTTGTAGAAGGTGAAGAAATTACAGTGTTAAAAAATAGTGTACAAATAGCCTTGAAATATGAGAATGGAAATGAGAATTTAGAAAACTTGCAGCAAAACACTTCAGAGAAAAATATGGAAGAGTCATATTAGAGATCAGTTGAATCCAAGAAAGGTAAATATTAGATCGAGATAGCCTATCAGAAATAAGAATAAGTTCAACACACAAAATGTTAGTTTCTCGATGATGAGGAGGGTCTTTGGACCATGGATTTCGATGGTTCTTTGGGAAAATATGGATCTGGAATCAAAATATGGATCGGTAGCCCTATACATCAGTCACCAAAAGTCACAATAAATGTAAAATTATGTTCCAACAAAATAGTTTTTCATTTCTCTAACAACGAAGTATAATATGAGGCCTTGGTCACATGTCTCAGAATTTTGAAAAGGTTAGGCGGGAAAAGAATAACAGTATATGGTGACTCTGAGTTGGTAATAAAGAAGGTAAAAGGGGAGTTCCAGGCTAAACATCCTTGGATGAGAGCTTATCATAATATTTTTCTTGATGTTTTGAAAACTTTTCTAGAATATAATTTGTCTTTGATTCCTAGAAGTCAAAATTTCATGGTTGATTCAGTTGCCACATCAGCTAGTAATTTTAAGATTGCAATTCATTCCATTAATGTGTTTTAAATTCATGTGAAGCATTTCCCGAATGTCCCTGAAAATCTCATATATTGGAAATTATTTTTGGATGATAAACATATTAATAATTTTAGGGAGATGGAAGATGAGTTTTCTAACTCCCACATGGCTTTAGTGTACAGTGAAGACGACTGAGTAATTGAGGCTGTGGAAGTTTAAGTGCTGCAGTTGAAGGAAAACAACATTCCACGAGGTTTAGCCCCTTTGGAGGAGTTTTTGGATCATGATGATGTGGCCAAAAATCCCACAATGGTCCCCACAGAAGCAAATGTCAAATATTTGAACATTGGTACACCGGATAAACATAAGATGGTCAAGTTATCAAGATCCTTGTCCCTTGAGTTGAAAAGTAAATACAAATCTCTCTTGAAAGAATTTTTTGATGTATTTTCTTTGTGATATTTAGATATTAAGGTGTACGACAAAAATATCATCCAACACACCATCCCAATGAAGACAAATCAAAATAATTTCCCCCAAAGGTTGAGGAGAATTAATCCTAGGTTGTTGCTATCAATTGAAAAAGAGGTAAATAGAATTTACAATGCTGGTATGATACTTCCTATTTGATTTTTAGATTATATGTCTAATATTTTAATGGTTTAGAAAAAAGACATGAGAAATTTGTCTCTGCATAGATTTCAAAAATCTCAACAAGGTGCTGTTAAAAGACAATTATCCTTTTCCAAAGATGGATCACATCTTGAAGAGGGCCATTGGAGCTTCAAGGATGTCACTTCTTGATAGATATTCAGGATACAACCAGATCTTGGTGTATGAAGATGACCAAGAGAAGACAACATTCACCACGCCATGGGGTACCTTCATGTACGCCAAAATGCCATTTGAGCTAAAAAATATAGGGGGCACTTTTCAGCGGGCTATGGAAATCGCTTCTCAAACAAGAAGGATGTGTTTCTTTTATTTTACCTTTATGATGTCACGCTATTTTCACTGTCTGATGATGAGCACTTGCACCATTTGAAGATAGTATTTCAGAAATGCAGAAAATTCGGCATCTCATTGAATCCGAGGAACCATTTATTTTCCATGGAGGAAGGTAAATTACTTGGACATGTTATTTCAAAGGATGGTATTTGCATTGATCCCTCCAACATCAAAGCAACTCAAAAATTATATTTTCCATGGAACAAGAAGTAGATTGAATCTTTAAATGGACAGATAAAATTTTTGAGGAGATTCATCCCCAATATTGCTGAGTACCTTACAGATATCACAGATATGTTGAAACAGTACAATGAGGTAAGATTGTCAGAACATTCTAAGAAGTCATTTAACTCAGTAAAATTTTCTTTTACATTTGATTCCACATTGATCAGTCCAGATTATAATTTATATTTCATAATATTTTCATTCACTTTTGAGCACTCGTTGTTTGTTGTACTTATGTAGATGAAATATTTCAAGACATAATAGCTGATTACATTCTTCAGTCGAACTGTAAGAGATTCAGCGCTAAAATATAACATAATTAAGAAACAATATTTGGCCTTGGTAAAAGCATTGAAGGACTTCTGGGTATACATTTTAGATTCTGATATATTAGCCTCTGTTCCAAACGCAGCAGTAAAGGATTTTTTGATGAAAGTAGATCCAAAAGGGAGGCACGGAAAATGGATTGCAGAATTGCTTGAGTATGATTTGGAGATCAAAATAAAAAAATTGATGAATGGGCAAGGTTTGGAAAAATTGATGGTGGAATCAAATCTACATGTGCTAGATATAAATCTAATTTCTTCACTTTCAGATGAAGAATTTGATGAATCAATGACATCTAGGATCTCAAATTTTTCTCTCATCACCTTGGTATGCAGATATACTTTATGTTCTGCAGCATTTAAATCCTCTAGTATGTGTGTCTAAAAGTAGAGGGAGATTAGTGAAATTAAAGGCTTTGAAGTATTATATTTTAGAAAATGTATTGTAATGGAAAGAACTGGGAGGTGTCTTGCTAAATTGTCTTATTGAAAGTGAAGTTAAATAAGTCATGAGTGAATTTCACAAAGGAGATTGTGGTGGCCATCTGTATTGGAAAAGCATAGAAAAAAAAGTTTTGAAGTTTGGCTTTTATTGGTCCACTCTTTTTCCTGATGTGTAAAAAACTAGGATGAGCAGTCATGAATGTTAAATTTTCCAAGGAAAGAGTAAGTTTCTCCCTTTTCCTTTGCAACCCATATCAGTCCAAGCACCATTTCAATAATGGGGTCTTGATTTCATAGGTGAGATCAAAAATTCATCATCCATCCACTCAACACAATTGGATTATGACAGCTACATATTATATTACAAAGTGGATTGACGCAATCCCAACCATGGAAGCTACTAATTTAGTTATCATTCATTTTTTTGAATATAATATATTGTCCAGATTTGGTTGTCCATAGAAAATTATCATAGATAACACAGCTACATTCAAATCCAAAAATATAGTGGATTTTTGTGACAAGTACAATATCAGTTTGGGACAACGACATACTACCAACAAGGTAATGGTTTGGCCGAGTCTTCAAATAAATTTTTCGTCAACGTTATAAAGAAGATGCTAGAGGAAAACAAGAAAATCTGTCATAAGAAGCTCATCAATGCCTTGTCGATAGATAGAGTAAGCAACAAGAAGCATATAGGAATGTCACCTTTTGAACTAGTCTATGGGATTGATACGATATTTTCTACTTCTCTTGTTGTTATAGTCATGACAATGTTGGAGGAAATTGGCAGCGAGTCGAATGATGGTCAACGACGGATGAATCAGGATCCATTTACAACAAAATAGGGAGGATGTGTTTCAAATCACTCCCAAGCTTCAGGAAAGAATAAAAAAAGTGTATTATCGCAAGACAAAGGCATATGACTTCAGCATTGTTGATGTAGTCCTCCATTGGGATGCAAGAAATGAAGATAAATGGAAGCACGGTATGTTCAAGAATTTATGGAAATCACCATACAGTATTTCAGCTTCAAGAGGAAAACATGCTTACCTATTAGAAGAAATAAATGGACAAGATTTCGGAGGAGGACCAATCAATTGTAGGCTTCTCAAGCACTACATGTTTTGATCAGAATTATAAATTTTTTCACTATCAATATACATATGAATTTAATTTTTCTGTTGAATCGTGAAGGAGTTGATCATCGAAGTTTAGAGCCTGAAGTAAAGGCCATAAAGTTTCAATTATTGCTTATTGATTTCTAAGTGCAGTAAGTTTTTGTTTGAGTCAGATTCAGTTCATTTTTTCAGTCAGTTTTTTTTTTCGAGTTTAGTCTTTTGATTTCGACTCCATTCCCAATGGTTTGGCTACTTGGTATATGGTTTTCTTGACACCTCCAAGGAGCTTCCATCCTCAGTTAGAGCCAATTTTAGCGTAAGTCAGTTGTGCCTGTCACCAGTGATCAAATGTGCTCTTTCAAAGTTGTTGTTAGGGTGTCAAGTCAAATTTTTATGGTTTTAGTAGGTCCTCAAATAAAATTTTGGTCACTAGCTAGTTGTGTCTATGACTATTACTGCTCCTTCCAAAACATTTCACCCGCGAGTCATTACCATCTCTCAGTTGGATGAGTGATCAATTCGAGGTATCCATATTATTTTCAGCCACATCATCATGGTCTTCATTCAGCTCAGTGTCTTCATTAGGTCATTAGGGTTTCAGTCATCTAAATCAGTCATTTAATGCATACATATGGAAAATGAAGGAGTAGTATTAGGTAAATTTCTCAATAAAGTTTTTTCAAGTGTAAATTTTTATTAAACATTTTAATAAGTTCTAAAATTTCCAAATCTACATAGTGTTCAAAGAAAAAGTGAAAAACATGTAATCGGCCATCCGACTACTATGTAGAAAATTGACTACCACAAGCTATAAAAGACCATTTCAACTCATTCATCGCATTCACCTTATTGATAAAGAGCTTTCAATCACTATGAAAAACTTCCTCGGCAATTTCGGGGTTAAAATATGCTCCAAAAATTAATGCCAAGAAACCACGTTGTGTTTTCCTATACACATTGTGTTTTCACTCCAGAGGCATCAAACTAGTTTTCAAGGGTTTTCAAAGGCCATTGAAATGTCCATTATCATTCTGCAAGTAAGTTTGAAGTCCTTAATCCCCCCTATCATCTCAGTTTTCTTATTTCTATAGTGAAAACCCTCCATTTGTCCCCACACAATGTTGTGGTGGGTGACCCTTATTTTCAAGTTTTCAAGGTAAACACACCTATCGAATAGAACTTTTACCCTCCCTCACACTCAAAAGCATATCCCATAGCCTTCACACACCCTCACTCTCATTTCCTAAGCTCCAAACCCTAAACCCAAGTGTAACAATGTGTTTCTTGAATTTGGCTTAGATAGGACTGTGTTAAAAATTCTCTAGCCTAATTCCCATACCCATTTCATCCCATTCCACTTCCTATAGTTCGCTAAGAACCCTATCCACTTCCCTAAATTTTTCTACTCCAATTTCCCTTCCCTATCCCCTTCAAACTATCCTCTCACTCACTTCTGTTGTTTTTCCCACCAGGGTTTTCCCCTTGCAAACTATCAACATGGAGGAGAAGAAGACCTATAAAAAACCAGGCCACATATCTAGGTATGAAACATTCAACATAAAGTAAATAATTTCTTCCCCACTTTCCAAACACTACTTTCAAAATTTTGGGTGCATGAATTTTTGTGAGAAAATTGAAGGGTGAAATACCATGCTAGGCTCACTAGTTTGTTTGCACCTCACTTTAAAGGAGATAAGGACACAATTCTAGGGGTTAGCTTCAAAATCAAAACTAAATACATAGCTATAGCAACACGGATACAAAATAGTAGTGAAAATTCGTTCAAAAACGTAGATTTGGATATGAAAAATTATAGACCTTACATGAAAGCTTGTTACAAAGATGGCATCAGGAAAATTTTTCCTTTTGATCAAATTCTTGAAACGTTTTCTCCACTGATGAGGGTCATTATGAAGTAGTTTACACGTGAGGTTATATTTAATATATTTTATGAGTATCGTTTCAGATTTCTCATGCACTTCATAGGGATAAAACCTGTTAACCTATCCTATTATCTCCATAAGCTCTTTCCTAAGATGGCAGGGAAGGTGAAAAATAGACAAAGTAATCATCAAGTCAGTCTCTTTCACCATGCCATCATCAAAATTATTGTATTTCATAAGCTTAAGAAGAAGAGCATCACTTGGGAGACATTCATTCAGTCTCGTGACTTTTTTCCTTTTGCTAGTCAAACAACTAGCCAAGGTATATCATTAGCTACACCATCAACACCATCGAGAAAAATGGAGATTGGTTCATCTAGCAGAGTTACAGTGAAGAAGCCCTTGAGTTTTGAGGTGACCAAAACCTATTAGAGAGGTAGGAGGCTTGTGTTTTCTTCAAAAATTGTGGAAGGGGCCAAACCTACATCAACAACACAGAGTTCACCAACACAACATGATCCACATTTTCAAGATGGAGGACCATCCCATATTGTTATTGACATGATAGACTTGGAGATGGATGAAGAGAAAAAATCCACAAAATAGGTAAATATGGAGAAATATGCTGAGATTAGAGAGCTTAAGGAAAACTTGTCTAGGGCCAACTTTATGATTTCATTCCTTGAGCAGGAAAACCTACAATTGAAGGTAATCAAACTGCTTTTGAATAGACATAAGTTTCATGCTATCATGGAAGATTTAAAGGGAAAAGAAATAGTTGATATTGAGGAATGAAAGGAGTATGAAGGGCAGATGAAAAGGAATAGACCAAGGACAAGGGGCCTCAAAAGAGCATTAGAGTTAGAAAGACAAAAATCCCCTCCTGAAGAGCTGCTCACTGTTGATGAGAGAATTTCCATGGAGATCAACGAAAATAGGGAATATTGGATAAATAAGGTGAACTATCACGTAGAAAATCTCCTTAAAAATTCCAATAGAGGTAAACATTGCAAAGACACATTGATGCTCATTACTATACAAGAAATCAAGTCTCTAAGATCAAGGTCAAATAGTTGAAAGAAAAACTCAAGGAAACCCTAACCAAGAAAAAAGAGAAGGGAAAATTGGATCTACTTGTTGATGCTTCCCTCATTGCTTGACATAAGATATCAAGTCTTCATTAAGCAAGCTTGCACCAATTTTGAGGAATTTTAAAGGAATTCTAGTGAAAAGTAAATTTTTGAGAATTTTCAAAATTTTGTAAAACAATCACATTGTAAAAAATGCAACGCGGCCCAAACTGTGTTTTTGATGGAGGCCTCCAAATTACATAAGTTATGCATCAATGGATTCCTCATAACATATAATTTCATCCTGGCAAACCAGAGTTCGACTTCAGCCCCTTCTGTTAGTTCAAAAATTAAAAAAACCACCGAAAAATGAACTTCTGCCTCCTTTTTGAAGAGCACGTTGTATTTTCAGTGTCTATGGGAGAATGAAATTTTGATGGGATAAATTCAATCAATTTCAGTTCTTGAATACTCCATCATGTAGCCAACTGGAAGATATATCTCCATCAATTTTTAGATCAGGATTTGGACTCCGGGAAGGCCTACAAAACACAGTTTTCCCTCACACGTTGCGTTTTCTCCTCGAACATTGTGTTTTCAACATAATTCATTGTGTTTCCTCCTGAAAGTGATTTTTTGCAGTTGAATTGGTCTAGTTTCACTTTTAATCATGTATTTTTTCAATCATGATGATGTAGTGATGTTTTGAGATGTAAATAAGATGTTTAAAGTTAAATACGAGGTAGATACATGTGTCGAAAGGTTATTAATGGTCAAAACAATATGTTTTTCTATCTTAGGGAGAGGCTTGCTCACCTCCCTAGCCTTTATGTTTTAGGTGAGAGAATCAAGTGATTAGTTCCTTCACTTGAGGATTCGACCCCTGAGAGAGGGGAAATTATATTTTTTCTATATGTATTCTTTTCTTAGTCGTTTGAATAGTGGGAAATCATACTTTTCAGACCATTGTAGCTTGTGCTTCAATTTTTATTCAGAAATTCAGAGCAACAGTTGTAGCTATTATCTACGAATTCATGTGCAGTGAGTTTTTGATGTTTTTTTTCATTGTTATAGTCTTTTATATATGATATATATATTCCCTTTCCATGCCTTTCTTTCCTCGATAATATTCCTAGAAGTTCGATAAGAAGAATTTTTCATAGCTTTGTTTTGTTTGGGAACACCATTTCATGTTTATTTCCTTCAATTTTAATGAATTCATGATGCATTCTCATTAAGATCCTCTCCACTTTTTTGAACCCTACACTACACCAAAAAAACCCTAAGTCCATAACTAAAGCATTTCTACCTTGCTCCCTTATATATTTGCATTTGCAACCCTTTGATAAATTTGACCCAGCTACATGGTTTTGGTCCCTGATCCAGTAGTAAAAATATCAAATTTTCAAAACCCTAGAGCTAACCTAAATAGCCTAAAATCTACTCTTCATCTAGTCAAATACTTTGGCTGTGATCTCATAGAGAGAGCCCTCTCTAGTTTGGTAGGGCTAGCTACCAAACTGAAATCTTAGTTTGAGGTTACCTCTATTCATATCTATTCATCAGCCCTGGGATCTTGTGGAGGCTAATAGATTGGTCCATAAAATGGTTGCAACATGGGTACTCCTTGGATGAGGAATTATATTACGCATCCAATGATTTCTCTTACTCGAAATTTGAGAAATAACATATGGAGATAGGCTGAAAATATGGGTTGTAAAGGTAGTTTTTTATTTTATTTATTTTTTAATATTTTTAATTTTTTACTCCAAAAAATGTGAATCGTGACCCATGGTTGACATCATCACCTTGAATCCGATTAGTTCTTCTAAATTTTATTTTGGTTGTACATTTTTATTTTTAGGCCCATTGTTTACCTCAAAATTTCTCTAATGGAAGTTTGGTGATCAACCTTTGTTGAAGAAGATCATAATTTTAGTTTTGTTATAAGATAAACAAGAAGTAAGTTACCAAAAGGCTCAAACTGCCACACCCTTTCAAGGTATTTTAGCTATTTGGATGAATAACTTGTTAAAGATCTAATGTGTTCAGGATGTTTTGGTATACTAAAACCGTGAGGAAAGGCTTGAACATGACCTTCTTCCTATCCATATATTTTGTTGATATGGTGTAATATCACCAATTTTGTTTTTTTTTTTCATCTGAAGAGGTTAGTTTGGATCCTTAGGATGGTGCTCAACATAGAAACATTTTACAATTTTTGCATCGGAGGAAATTTTGATATGATAGACATGAGGACCTGGGGTAATAGGACAGATCACAACCTTAGCGGTCATTGGGGACCAAAAAAGGAAGGAAATTATACCATTAGAGATAATTTTCACTTGTGGAGGAAGATAGAGAAACAAATGGGTGTGAGTTAGTGGAAAATAGGGGCCACAATGAGAGAGAGGACCAACGTCTATAAGTACAGCAAGGAGGCTTCCATTTGGGGAAATTGTTACAATTTTATAACTAGAAATTCCATTCATTTGAGCTGCTCAACCAAGTTAACACAATGTTTTTTAGCACAATGATGTTTCTTGATGGAGATCTCAACTGCTTCAGTGGACCACGAGTGCTACCCTACGGGAGATTTGGGAAATTAGGGAGCCACTTTTGGGTCTGTAATAGGTGGTAATTCCCAATCTTGTGTCTGGCCATGATGTTGGAGAAATTCACACTAGTGGGAGAATGTAGTTGAGGTAAAATACAAATGAAAATTTAGTGATTAATACAAATTAAAATTTTGTATTATGGAGCCTACACAAGCCCTCGCTGATGAAATAACACAAAGAATAGGGAGAAAAAGAATTTGGGGATTGAGGTTTGGAGGCACGGTGAAGTAGGTGGATTAATTTACAAGAAATTTTTAGGGTGGATTGTGGTTCAAGTTTTGCGAATTTACACTACAAATCTTAGTAGTGAAAATTGCTGGAGGTATTGAGCCATACACCCTATTTTGTGGGTTTCCTGTGGTGTGATATGGCACCTAATTCCATTTTTCATTTTTTGTAGTTGCTTGAGAGGAAACACTAGCTACATTTTCAGGAATTCTTGAGCATTATAGATGGAGATTTCTCAGTTACTTTCCAACAGTTGCAACAAAAAATTTTTGGGTCAGTGCAGAGATTTAGTGGGAAAAGTTTATAGAAATTGGGAAATGAATACATAAAATGGGTTATTTTCAATTTTGTAGAAAACCCATTTTCCTCTTTCGTATATTGGATTGTACTTATTCTGCTAAATAATTTAATGTGCATATGATATTTATCTATGGGTGCATTTTTTGTGTTGTTCATGAGCATGTCTTTCTCTTGTTCATTTTTTATCTCCTATTAGGAACATTATAGAGGTACCCAAGCCATAGTTTTTACCATTAGTGGGTTTGAACCATGGTAACGCCAAAGTTGTTATTGTGATGCTAAATTCTAGAGAGTAAAACCCTAGCCCAACATTAACTAGTGAGCTTCAAGAATCCTATATGTTCTGTAGCAAGTTTTTTTTTCTATCAATAACAAGCTCTCTTATTGGCATTTTCTTTCTTCTTCTCGATAGTTCTACCCACACTCACTATGAAACTGCCTTTCTGAAAACTTCTACCCAACCACTTATTGTAGGAAGTTTCCATTCTTCTGGTTCCCTGGAGGAGAACCTCTCCTTCTTCTTCTCTTGAGCACATCTTCTCCTTGGATTACAAAGCTATATTGTGGCTTCAGCATATCCATACGCTCATTTTTCTTGAGAACTATGTTGTCCTAACCCCAAAAGTATTGCTTGCTGCTATTAGTTTTGTCACAATTCTTGCTCGAAACCTTTAGTCATTTCTGTTGGAACAGGGTCCCCTAAAGCTATGAATTTTGTACAATTTTGTATATTTTTGGTCTTAATTAGTCTAGCGCAGAGGTTTTGGGGTGGGTCAAAGCCTCGAATGCATTGTAATGGGTCAAAGGTAGACCAAGAGTCTACAAACCATGGCTTGCAGACCATTGGAAGCATAGGCTAAGTCGATATAAATAGATGAACATTTTGAGTCTTAAGGTAGGCAAGAGTTAAGTCTGATGCTAAGTGTGAATTGTTAGATCTGTGTTGGGTCTTTTGGGTAAGGACTCCTGTTGGCTGTGTGTGTAGAGATCCTCAGTCCTGTTGTGTGTGGACCCTGCTAGCTGTGTGCACAGACTGTGTTTGGATTGTACTAGGCTTTATATACTAATATATGCGGATGTAGATAAAGTATCTTTGTGTTATCTGATCTCATACTATTGATGCAAACCTTTCAGATCTGTTGGAACTACGAATACAACTATGTTAATTGTTTAGTTGAAAATCTGTTTCTGTTATGGAATGAAGTGTATACGTAATCTATTATTAATGATGTGTTATGATATTGTTGGTAATTTCTGATACGCACGTGGATGCGAAGGTATCGACTAGTTCTGTGCATGGTAATAGCTTTGTTATAATTTGGATTATACTATTAACAAACCTACAAACATAATTGTCTTGTGCAAACTCAATAGGTTGCGAATGAGGATCTGCTTGACTTATCTATTCTCTCTTAGGGTGCAGAAACCTGGTTCTAGCACCCTCCCATACTGCTTTGGGTGAGACTTTGGCCTGCACAAGCAAGTCACCTCCGAAAGGGCTAGTAGTATAGGGGTTTGTTGGCAAATATTAACCTTCGAACCTGGGTCAGGACCCCTTGAGTGAACAAATGGTTCTGTTGTCGGGACCTAGAGAATTTTGAGAGACATATTGGCTAATGCTAAGAGAAAATTGGAGACATGAGAAGAAATAAATTGAAGAGTGGTTTGAAAAACATGTTCAAGAATTTGCGGTAAAAGAAAATCGAAGCACAAAGTTGATAGCAGATTAGTGTAATAATAAGTACATTTTCACAGAGCTCTACGAAATTTTCTTTGTGACAATTGCGACCAAGCTTCCAGAGTGGCTCATAATGCTTGTAGATTTCAAGACGTGTTGGAAGGATGAACAGGTCATGCAGTGGACTCTAGAGTTGATCTAGCAGTTAGAAAGGACTGATAAAACCATCACTCGTATGCTAGATCACTGGGTATATAGTGTGCTAGGAGGATTTGTGACAGAGTTTGCAGTCGGTCAATTCGTGTCCTATTCTGAGGAAAAACAGAGGCTCTTCAAGGGTTTCTGGGGTAAGTTTCTAAAAACCTTGCCATTAATAATTCAAATATTATTGTGTGAAAAGGGTATTATGTGCCGCCATACAGAGTGAGTGAGTTCCGATCAGTGAAAGGGTACAACTTGAAGTGGTAAATACTACAAAACTAATCAAGAAGGAGATAGATATGTCCTCAGTCCGATAAGGGATTTGGTTGTGCATAGCCCTCTAACTACACTACCTTAAAATCAGCATAGATGAAATAACTCACCTATACCTCAACCACCAGAAGACGAGATGGCCTCGCACATGAAGCTACCTACCTTTAAGGGCATAGGGGATGAAGATATGGATTGGTTCTGGTTCGTTGCAGCGTCGGTATGGGCTAGGTAGAATGTGTCTAGCGATGTTGTGAAAAGGGCATAAATGTCCCTTTCCTTTGAAGGAGGAGCCTTGGACTGGTATATGGGATACATAGCTCAGTGTATAAATGCGACCATTCAAGAGGTTAAGAATGCTCTAAAATAATATTTTCGGAAGCCTAAGTCCTACTCTGAAATAGTGAATGATATAAAATATTTCATGCAATGATCATCTGAGTCTGTATGGGAAGCTGACCAGTGACTAGAGAGGGTAATCAGGCAAGGAGAACTTCTGCATGATGACAAAAAGCACAAGGAATAGCTCATTGCTATGTTATTGCCTAACCTACATGTACCTATGGTCAACAAGCCATTGAATTGTAGGAAAAAACTTTGGAGATTGCTATGAAGTTAGAAGTTGAGCCAAGAGATGATACCCAATTGGGAGTACAACAAATCCAAGGGCAGCTAGAGGTGATGCACATGGAGATCCAGAACCTATGAATGGAACAAGGGAAAGAAGCTAGCCCAGACGTATGGTGCATATGATGTAGGTAAATGTGGCTAACAATGAAAATTAGTGATTATGAGATGGATTAGGTTATTTTGGACCTAGAATCAGAGGCGAACGTATTGCCAAAGAAAAATTGGTAGCAAAGGTTATGGGCCCTTAATATATCCATGCGCACAACACCTGCGAGGTGGTGGGATATGCATAAGGGGGCATTATAGGACTGGGAAAAGTGTTCGGATACGATGATCCTGTGATTTAAACCTCCGGTTCACTTGCGCGTAAAGACATTCCTCGGGTAAGGGGACCCGTGAATTTTTTTTTCGCTTGGATAGAGGAATGGTGTGACTGGACTACAGAAGAATGGGTTCATATTTTTATTCATGCCTTGGGACAAATTCCCACTGCATGGTACTTAGATGTGGAGATACATCAGTGCACCTGTCACTAGGAAACATTAAAGGATGAATTTGTAGGAACATTTGGGTTAGCAGGGGAACGAAGGCGCTTGACAAAGCTCTGCAGGAAATGGATACCTTCGTATTTAAGGAATCACACTCTGATACAGCACTTGGGGCACCAACATGGGAAACAAAGATGTAGGATATTGTAAACTGCCGCAATATAGCAATAGAAGAGTGCAATGAAGATCCGCGCAATGTCTCTATCCTGGAAGTGGAGGGACAGCGGGCAGTTGTTGGACTCTCACTATAAATTTTCGATGTTACTAAGCCTTTGAAACTGTGAGAAGTCAAAATCGGCATGGAAGAGCAACCTAAGTTGGATAAAATTGGGGAGTAGTGGGATGATGATAGAGTAGGAAAAGTTGTAGAACTGCTCACAAAATATCAGGACTTATTCCCGACGAAATTTTCAGAGCTTAAGTGGATCATAGGGGACCTAAGGGTCATGTGCATCATGTTAAAACCAGATGCATGCCTTCTGAAGCAGTGCCCTTATTGACTGAATCCTAAGTATAAGAAAAAGGTTAAGGAAGAAATTGATAAAATTATCATTGCAAGTATCATCGAATCGGTCGAATAGTCAGACTGGGTATGTTCGATGGTGGTCTAGGAGAAAAAACCGAAGGGGGAGATATGAATCTATGTGGATTTGCGCAAATTTAATGATGCCTGCGTGCATGATACCTTTCACATGTTGTTCTTAGATGAAATAATTGATAGCCTAGGAGGGTAGGAAGCATACTCATTTACTAAAAGGTTCTTGGGCTACCATCAAATCTGAATTACACCTGAAGATCACATTAAACTATGTTTGATACTAAATGGGGATCCTTTTAGTATACGGTCATGCCGTTTGGACTCAAGAATGCCCTTGCCATCATTTCATGAGTAGTAGTCGCAGTGTTCAAAGAGTTCATACAAAATTTTTTGGAGGTTTATTTTGATGATTGGACTGTCTTCGGCTTACTGAAGAAGCATGTCTCAAACTAGTGCATGATGTTGTATGCCTGTAGAAAACAACATATTTCCCTGAATATCAAGAAGTTCATATTCTGCGTACCCTTTAGAATCTTGCTCGGACATATAGTTTGCCGAAAATGGTTGAAGGTTGACCCTGTGAAAGTTTCATTTCTCGTAAATTTGGCAGTACCTACAACTGAGAAACAACTGCATTCGATCCTTGGACATACAAGCTACTACTGGAAGTTTATTCAAGAATATGCATTGATCACAATGCTTATGGAAAAACTGATTAAGAACGATGTTTCATTTTTTTAGATGACAAGTGTTAGAAAAGATTCGAGCTACTCAAGGAGAAGATGGTCTCTGCGCCTATTCTCATCTTTCGTGATTGGGCAAAGGTATTCCATGTTCATGTAGATGCATTAGGAATCACGCTAGGAGCGGTCCTTACGTAGCCTGGAGACGGAGACATTGATCAACTGATTGCATTTTCTAGTAGGAAACTCTCTGGTGTAGAGCGCAACTATTCCACTACAGAGTGGGAGGGATTGGCCATGGTCGATGCATTACAGAAGTACCGACACTATCTGTTAGGCAGACACTTCAAAATTTTTATAGATCATTCGGCTTTGAAGTACCTAGTGAATAAGCCTGTATTGGGGGGGTAATTTGTCGATGGCTTCTGTTGTTTTAGGAGTATGACATCGAGATCATTTTCAAGCTAGGGAAGTTGAATGCTAGGCTGGATCACTTGTCCCGAATTGGGAGTGGCGAGGAACTAACCAACCTAGAAGAAGGATTTCCTGACACACAGTTGTTTGCTATTAAGGTAGCTGATGCACACTTCACCGACATCATCCAGTTCCTCACTACAGGCATGGCACCTACAGAGTATTCGGTACAATAGAAGAAAGAGCTGGTAACTTGCGTTGCAGATTTTTCCATCATTGCAGGTCATCTATATAATATGGGAGCTAATGAAGTGTTGTGAAGGTATGTTTTGGAGCATGAACGACATGCTATCTTGGCAGAAGTCCACGACGGGGTAGTAGGAGGTCACTACGCAGGGAAGGAAATGGCAGAAAATATCTTGAGAGTTGGACTATGGTGGCCTACCCTGCATAATGACTCTCACGACTATTGTAAAGCTTGTGATACATGCCAATGAAGAGGAAGGCAGTCATGCATAGATGAAATTCCCCTTCAACCTAAAATGGCCCTGCAAGAATTTGAAAAATGGACCATCGATTTTGTAGGACCTATCAACCTACCTGTAAAGAAGGCAAGTGTGCATTACATTATAACTGCCACTGATTATGTAACTAGGTGGGCCGAAGCACAAGAGCTGAAAGATTTCACTGCAGATATCCCTGCTCACTTCATCTTTGAGTAGATTCTGACTAGATTTGGATGTCCGAAAATCTTAATGAGCGATATAGGTATGCATTTTGTTAATGAAACAATACACGCCTTGACAAAAGAATTTCAGATCCATCATGAGAAAAGAACTTTGTATCATCCCCAAGAAAATGGAACCATCAAAGATTTTAATAAAGTCTTGGAGCAAGCAGTAACTTAGGTCTGTAACGTCGATCATAGCAACTGGGACATGTGCATCCCGTCTATTCTTTGGGCCTACCAACCACCTGTAAGAAGTTGACAAGGAAAACATCATTTAGGATGGTCTATGGAAAGGAGTCCATTATACCCATGGAATATATTATTCCTAGTGTGCGCATCATAGCCTTTACAAATATGGAAAAGCCTAATATCATTGAGGAGAATTTAACACAACTTCTGGCTTTGGAGGAAGACCATTTCATTGCTAATTTCCATCAGCAGGTTCAGAAGGCTCGGGATAAGTCCTGGCATGATCGACATATTCGAAAAAAGACTGTTGCGGAGGATGAATTAGTCCTAATGTATGATAGCCATTTTGCGAAACACTCAGGAAATTTCCGACAACACTGGCTAGGGCCCTATAGAGTTAAATAAATCACGGATGTCAGAGCTATTCGACTAGCCACCCTGCGTCGTGATATGCTACCCAGCTATGTCAATGGAAGCCGACTCAAACCGTATCAGATAAAATTACTATATGGTTAGAGTAGCTGTATGAAGTGGGGTATGCCCACCAAGGAAGGTAAGCACGTGATCTAGATTTATGCAGGAATGCAATAGAATATAGAAATAACCATAAACATTGAGTTTCAGTGCAAATAATGCGTCATTTCATTAATATCAAATAACAAAAATATGCTTACATACATAATGGAAATAAAATAACTAGGGTGCTGGTAGCGAATCCCTGAGAAGAGATGTGGTGGCTACAGACCTCTGAACTGTGTTACAATTAGGTTCAAGGGCCTATTTATTATTGAGATACAATGGAAAAATTGAAACGTCCAAAAACCTAACTCTAGGAGATGAAACGCCAAAACTGTGGGTCTCGTTTGGGTAAATTGGTGTTTCAACTTCATGGGGATGTAACTTTGGCATCCGATATCCATTTGATGTGATCAATAGCTTGCTAGAAATATATATCCAATGAGTACAACTTTTGATGTGAGCAACATTGGTTCATGGACCCATGTTGCTCCCGGTTTTCCTAAAAAATGTCGTTTAGGGCCTCAAAACGGCTCCGGAAGTTCAGGACCCAAAAAATTGCTAAAAATAGTAAGTTGTGCTGAAACTTAAAAACTGGATGAACTGATGGTGGGGGTTCAAATGGAATAGGTGGGTAGCCACCAATATCCACCTGGATCATTAAGGCCCTAAAACGGCTCCGAGAGTGCAGGAGCCGAAAACCTGCTAAAAATAGTAAGTGGTCCTGAATGTGAAAAGTTGCCAGAATTAATGGTGTGGGTCCAAATAGATTAGGTGGGTGGCCACCAATATCCACCTGGATCATTCATCCCTCCGTAGGAAGCAATGGTCCCAATTGCGTTGAGATCCTTCCTAAGATGAAGCAAATTTTGTTGAACTGGGTATTAGATTTGTTGAAGATGTCATGGACCTGTGGGCAGGCATGCTGGATGCGTTTAGTCAATTTGGTTGCATTATCAGCCTCAGACAGTACCTGTGTGGATTTTTTATGTGCATTTTTAGGAGGTATGGCAACATTAGGCGACGGTGCATTGCGGGTCAGATCAATGGAGTGCTTGTCTTAACAGTGTAGACGAACCTCTGTGAGTGAGGAGAAAATGTCCTCATATTCCTCCATGAATTTGTCCATTTGTTGTATCTTTGTAAGGGAGCCCTATTTCGAGGTTGTCACCATAATATTCTTCTTTCCCTATAAGCGAGTTGTAAGGAAAATGAATTTCCTCATTTGGGAAACAATCTTACTGCGTTGTTTTGCAGTAGTCAAAGAGATGACAGGAGGCAGTACTACCTCTGGTATCCTGTAAAAGTTATTTCCCAAAGTAATAATAACAACACAAGGCCTAGACTCATACACAGCATGTTGCCTCCACAAGTACGGTTGGCCTAATAATACATCAGCTACATCAAGAGGAGCAACATGACATAATACCTCATCTGTGAATGGCTTGATGCTATACAGAAGGCAACATTGTTGGCGGATGCAGATATCTCTACCTGGGTGAAGCCACCCAATGGTATATGGTTGAGGTTGTGCTATGGTCAGTAGGTCGAGCTACTTCATGACTTCTACTGAAACGAGGTTCTTTTGGCTTCCGCTATCAACAAGGAATTGCAGTGGAAAACCCTTCACCCACATTTGTGAATGGAAGAGGTGCTCCTCCTCCTGTTGATTCTCTGAGTCCTCCCTTTGGATCTTGGTGGTGGCAACAATGGCACTGGGATACGCATCAATGATATGCTTCTCTTTGTCATTTCCTTTGTCTCATTCTGACTCAATATCAGAAAAATCATTTGATTCTGGTGCCTTTAGTTTGGCCACCAATGACTGTTTCGCTCGACACTTGTTTGTGCTATGAGTGGGGATATTACGAAATTCACACCACTTCATTGTGTCCTTGTTTTGATTTGTGGTGTTTTTCTAATTAGCAACACTTTGGCCTTGCCCCTTGTTCTTCGGTTCGAGGGCGCCTTTCGGATTAGTAGATCCAAAGTCTCGCTCTTTTTGCTTAAATTTTTTCTCGATCTTGGCAGCATAGCGATATGCCATGCCAAGCGATGTAATGTCGAGGAAATCCATTTCCTCCTGAATGTGTTTGTGTAGATAGCCATGGTACTTGAGCACCAAATGTCGCTCTGAACCTTTAATACCCAACTTTTTTTGCAGGGTATGGAACAGATTCATCAGTTCGTGCACATCTTGATCCCTTTGTTGCCGCAACATGTTCCATTGGATGAATTTGTCCTCATAGCTCCCCACGAGGTAATATTGTTCCTTGATGTCGTCTCGGAATGAATTCCAAGTGGGTGTGACTAAGAACAGAGAGGGTCGCCCTTCGTCCTCTTGCTCACGTAGGTTTCCCACCAGTCGTTAACATGGGGGGCGACTTTGAGGAGTGCAAAAACAATCTTTTCTCGGTCAGAGAAATCATGCACCGAGAAATACCATTCCAGTAAATTCAACCATCTATCTACGACGTATGCATCTATTTGGCCTTCAAATACAGGAATATAAAAGTTTACCTGTACCTTGAAGGGAGTGGCACCTCAAGAGTGGTTCTTGGATGCAGATGCGTCGTAGGTGGGCAGTCGTTGAAGGATTTGAGAAAAGTTATCCATCATTGCATTCCTTTGTTTCTCGAGGGCCTCCTCGAGCAATATTTTGATAGGATATCCTACTCCCTCATCTTTATTTTCTTCTTCCATTGAAGGTCATCGGGGTTTGCGAGGCTGATCTTGCAAGGGTTCAACCAGATCGAGCCCTAACTCCTTATACCCTGACCGCGTTGGCGACATGCAAAGAAAAATAAAGAAAGAGCAGACCGCAATGACACCACTGATCTGGATTTATGTAGGAATGCAACATAATACAGAAATAACCATAAACATAGAGTTGTAGTGAAAATAATGCATCATTTCATTAATATCAAATAAAAAAAATATGCTTACAGACATAATGGAAATAAAATAGCTAGGGTGCTGGTAGCGAATATCTAAGAAGAGATGTGGTGGCTACAGACCTCTGAACTATGTTACAATGAGGCTTGAGGGCCTATTTATTATTGAGATACAATGGAAAAAATGAAATGTCCAAAAACCTAACTCTAGGAGATGAAGTGCCAAAACTGTGGGTCCTGTTTGGGTAAATTGGTGTTTCAACTTCCCGGGGACGTAACTTTCGCATCCGATCTCCGTTTGACGCGCTCAATAGCTCATTAGAAAGATATATCCAAGGAGTAAAAATTTCGATGTGAGAAACATGGGTCACATGGGTCCATGGACCCATGTTTCTCCCGATTTTCCCAAAAAAATGTCGTTTAGGGCTTCAAAATGGCTCCAGAAGTTCAGGACCTGAAAAACTGCTAAAAATAGTAAGTTGCGTTGTAACTTCAAAACTTAATGAACTGATGGTGGGGGTTCAAATGGAATAGGTTGGTGGCCACCAATATCCACCTGGATCATTAAGGCCCCAAAACGGCTCCAGGAGTGCAGTACCCAAAAACCTGCTAAAAATAGTAAGTGGTGTTGAATGTCAAAAGTTGCAGGAATTGATGGTGTGGGTCCAAATGGATTAGGTGGGTGGCCACCAATATCCACCTGGATCATCACAGAAGGTTCCATGGTACGCAAAGGAAACAACCACAGGGTTGGAAGCTTGGAGGGGTGCATTGGAGGTATAGGTGTATGTTCAGAACACAGCAGGTGCACTAGATGCGCAGAAGTGCGTTAGGCACACAGGAGGTCCGCTGGGAGCAGAGGGGTGCGATGGGCACACAGGAGGTGCGAAAACTAGTCATTGGAATAGTGAAATCAGGTAAAAGGAAAAATCCACCGTTGAAAGGAGCGGGCAGGCGACATTTAATAAGGTAATTCCCAAATATTTTTTACCGTTTACTTGATGGTAAGTTCCAAGTGAGGTTCACCCAATTTTTGATTGATCCCCATGACTATAAAAGAAGAAGGATAGATTAGACAAGGGTTCCGTATGGCTTGAATAGTTTTTACTTGGCCTGTTTTTCTTTGACAAGTTTGTGCTATAAGTGTTTTTGTGCCTATTGCGTCCCTTTCATGCCTGAACATCCTACACCCTTTGACAGTAGCAACCCGGAGTTCATTTTTCGCACCATAATGATGACCAGTAATCCCCCTAAATCCTCAGAACTGGTGACCTAGACAGAACAAGAATCCGAGGAAGTAGTGGAATTCGATCCAACAACCGAGGAATTTATATCTACGCCAAACCAAGCCAAGAAGAAGGGGAAATAAAAAGTGCAGGGGTAGGGGAAACTCGAAAAGTGGGTTAGGGTGAAGCCCCATACTTCCCCACAAAATGTAAAGTCCTCGGGAATGATGCCTCAGGGACATTTTCCCAACCCAGTAAAGCGACCTCTATTTGCATAGGAAGAGGCCCATGTAGTTGAACCAATCAATTGGCTACCACCCTTTGTTCGGCCCCGCAGGCCCTCCACGTGCACACTAAAGGGTCTCGATGGATTGTGCACCTACCTGCGGATGTTTCTGACCCCCGGAGAGGTCCCCATCATTGGTGAAACCTTTGGAAGGCTTCATGAGGTGAAATTTGATGATCATGACTTGGCCAATTTGGAGGCCTTCCCTAAATTGGCACCCGAACTATATCTTGACAGAATACAGGAAGAAGATGGGATAAATATTGTCCCCATGCGCTGGGTAGGTGGATTGGTAGGGTCTGCGCTCTTAAACCTGCTAAGGATGCCACACTTCAGCCACTACAATATCACGGACCATTTGGTACGTCATTTTCTTACCTTGGTCTATGCTGGCTGCTTAAGGATCCAGGATCGAATCCCCATTGATGCTCTACTCATTCATCAAATTATTGGTATCCCCATGGAAGGTTTAAAACCTCTACTGTGCATTGTTAAGAAGTATGAGGGGAAGATCACTGACCACGTGGGTGAAACATACCATGTGGAGTGGAACAATCGACGCTTCATGATCAAATCCATCAGCGACTATGGTACACAGTTGGGTACCTATTATTGGCATGCAAGATGATGCGAAAATGTCAGGTGGCCTCTGTCCTTGCATATGTAATTCAGTTGGCAAGTCGATGTGAGAAAGGGGTCTATTTTAATTGGTCCCAATACTTGTGCAACGAGTTTTTGGTCAATGTCTGTGAATCCGATGAGTAGGGACGAGCATTTTGTTATTCCTAGTTGGCTCTTCTCATTGCATTGGTGGCCTAGGAAGCACCTGAGGAATTACGCCTCCCTGAGCTCACCCGAGACATGTGTGAGGGGGCTCGATATATGAACTTGTGGGACTCTAAGGAGCACATTGAGGAAAACCAAGTCCTCTAGGTGTTGTTTCAGAGTAGGCTTGCAACAGCTATGAACTCCCATCCACGTCTTTCGCTAGCCATCTACGATAAGTATAAAAGCATCATTGTGTTCTAGGTGACTATGCATAACGTCCAAATCCAAGGCTGCAAGGATTTATGTGGGTTTTACTCCTCTATATTGCCACCGACAAAGAGATTGACCATTTAATTATGCAATGGCCTCCTCACTGGAAGCTGGGCTTCAAAAGAATTGCGAATAACACTGGAAGAACAAGCACCACGAAGGTTACCCCGCCTGTCATCACCAAAGACATGGGAAGACGAAGAAAAAGCATGGGGAAGGGCTTTGAAGCCACATTGAAGAAGGGTTATGTTGTGAAACCAACACCAAAAATAGAATAAAAGAGATATCAACGCCTTATAAATAAGCCACTTCGAGGGGGAAACCTCCAGTACATTATATGAATGAACAATTCTTGGATGATATAAATTACAAAACCTCCTTTCTATATATAGGACTCCATAGGGCCACAATGTAATCCTAGCCAACCTAACAATAATAATTTAAGGGAACAATAATAACAATATGGGGGTTACAAGGGTAAGGTAATAATAATAAGGGGGTTACACTAACAATAATAAGGGACTATACTAGTAATATAGGTACCTAACATGTCCCTCTCCTTCAAAAAAGTGTTGTCCTCAACGCTTGAGTATCTATGGGTGCTTTTGTATAAAATTCGCATCCTCCCATGTAGAATCTTCAGTGGGTAAGTCCTTCCACTTGATGAGATACTCTGAAATTGACCGATTCCATAGCTATTGAGTTCTTCTTTCTGTGATTGCTTCAGGCTCCAATATGATTTTTCCTTCCTGATCAAGTTCTAGAAATATTGTTTGAATTGAAATATCTTCACCAATAACCTTCTTTAAGCATGAAACATGGAAATCTGAATGCACTTGTGAAGAAGCAGGAAGCTCTAATTTGTATGCCATAGTACCAATCTTTTGCAACACCTTGTAAGGACCATAGTACTTTAGCGATAATTTATTATCCTTCTTAGCTTGCTTGAGGGACATTTGTTTGTATGTTTGTAGCCGTAAAAAAACCCAATATCCTACTTCAAAACTTCTCTTGTTGCGATGTTGATCTGCCTGTTGTTTCATTCGATTTTGTGCCAAATTCAGGTTGTCCTTTAAGAGTTGGAGAACTTCTTGTTGATGCTCGATGTGATCTTCCACTGCTTGAACCCTCAAATTTTCTCTTAAAGATGATGTGATGGATGGTGGATGATATCCATAAAGTACCATAAATGGGGTCATTTTTTCTGTAGTATGGAAGGAAGTGTTATACCACCATTCAGTGAGACGTAACCACTTGACCCATTGTGTTTGTTTATCAGATACAAAACAACGAAGATATCCTTCAAAACATTTATTTACTATCTCATTTTGACTATCGGATTGAGGATGATAAGATAAGCTATGAGCTAATTGAGTACCCGAATGAGAAAATAACTCTGTCCAAAAATTTCCAGTAAAAATGGGATCTCTGTTGCTCACAATAACCCTTGGGTTTCCATGTAGCTTTTGAATTGTGTCCATAAATGTAGTAGTAATTGTAGTTGCTTTAACTGGATGAGATAATGCACAAAAGTGTGCATAATTGGTAAGTCTATCAACTACCACCATGATGAAATTCTTTCCTTCGGACTTAAGTAAAGTTGTGATAAAATCCATTGAAATCTCCTCCCAACGTTGACATGGAATGAATAAAGGTTGTAGAAGAAACAGGGTCTTAATTGTCTCAACTTTATTCTGTTGGAAAACTAAACATTCTGCCACAAAATTTTGAATATTAGATAAAAGGCCATCCTAAAAAAATTCTTTCTTCGCCCTATGGTAAGTTTTTAAAAATCCTGAGTTTCCTCCTAAAGGAGAAGTGTGAAATTCCAAAAGAATATTTTGTTTTAGTTGGGAATTCTTACAAAGATATAAGTGATCTTTATACCATAAGGAATCATTTTTCCAACTAAATGTATCAGATGTACTAGGATCTTGCTGCAACTTTTGAATGAGTGTCCACACTTCTTCGTCCTTCTTCCATTCATCTCTTTCTTTGGTTATCCAATTTGGTTGGATAACAGAAATGGCACAAAGCAATGCTTCCACCTCTTCATTCTTTCTTGAGAGTGCATCTGTAACAACATTTAGCTTCCCTTTTTTGTATATTATTTCAAAGTCATAAGCCAAAATCTTTGTGACCCATTTTTGCTGCTCTTCTGAAGATAGTCTATGATCCAAAAAGTGTTTAAGACTATCATGATCATTTTTTACCTTGAAGTGTCTTCCCATTAGGTAATTTCTCCATTTCTTTAGTGCATGCAGTATTGCTAACATTTTATTCTCATAAATAGGTTTCTATAAATACATTCCTTTGATTGGACAACTTTCAAAAGAAATGGGTCTTCCTTCTTGCATTAAAATAGCACAAATTTCATTTCTTGAGGCATCACATTCCACAATAAAGGTTTTTGTGAAGTCCAGCGTAGCTAAGACCGGTGATAGGCACATTGCCTCTTTAAGATGTTCAAAGGCCCTAGTTGCTGCAAGAGCCCATGAAAATTCATCTTTCTTTAATAATGTTGTTAGAGGTGCTGCTATTCTCTCATAATTATTAAAAACTTGCGATAATACCCTGTTAACCCGAGAAATCCCCGCAACTTCTTTACAGTTGTGGGGACTTTATATTCCTTAATGGCCTTAATTTTGTTAGGGTCTACCTTAACACCCTCGTGAGATAAAATATGACCCAGATATTCCATCTCGTGTACTCCAAAGAAACATTTGGATGTTTTTGCATATAATTGTTTCTCCTGCAATAGTTTGAGCACCCTGTCAACATGTTGAACATGATCCTTCCAAGACCTACCATAGATTAGTATATCATAAAAAAATACTAGCACACATTTTCTAAGGAAGGGTTTGAAAATGGAATTCCTCAACCCTTGAAATGTAGAAGGTGCATTGGTGAGGCCAAAAGCCATGACAAAAAATTCATAATGACCCTCATGAGTTCGAAATGTTGTTTTCGGAATATCTTCAGTCTTCATTCTAATTTGATGATATCCTGAATGAAGATCCAACTTGGTAAAATAAATTTCTCCACGTAATTCATCTGATAATTCATCAATCAAAGGAATGGGAAATTTATCTTTAACGGTGACCTTATTGAGCTCCCTATAATCGGGACACATGCGCCATGATCCATCCTTCTTATGTAACAATACTATAGGAGCAGAGAAAGGACTTTGACTAGGTTGAATTATACCCACCTCTAACATTTCTGCAATCATACGTTCAATTTCACTTTTTTGGACGTAAGGATATCTATAAGGCTTGATGTTTGGAGGAACACTTCCTATAATCAAATGAATATCATGATCATTATCATGAATAGATGGGACTCCTTTGGGAGTTTCAAAAACCTTGGAATGATTGTCCAAGACTTTTTGGAGATCTACAAAAATAGATGATTTTGATGTTGGAACTTCTAGTGAGCATAATTGTGCAATTATGCCTCGTTGTTCTTTCATTAGAAGCTTTATAATGACATTAGGGCTTATTATATTTCTTGTCTTCCCTGCAATACCCCGTAATTCGAATTCCTTTCCTTCTAAAAAAAATTCAAGAAAAGTTCTTGAAAATTAAAAGCTATCCTCCCCAAAGATTGTAACCATTGTACTCCTAGTACAACATCAACACCTCCCATAGGAATGGAAAGCATTGGAATATTAAATACATATTCCCCCATGGTTAGCTTGATATTATGGCATTTTCCAGAGCAATTTGTAGTTCCTTCATTTGCAACCATCACTTGACATTCTGGTGCTGGATATAGGAAACAATTCAATTCCTTGGCTACCTTACAATGAATAAAATTATGGGTACTACCTGAATCAATCAACACTATTACCTTTTTCTTCTTGATATTTCCTTCTATCTTGAGAGTTTGAGGAGTGGTAATTCCTACAAATGCATTACACGATATGGTCGGACTCATTTCTTCCTCTTCTATGGTTGGTTACTGGTGTATATCCTCTTCTTTTTTATTTTCTTCTTCCTCTTCACAATCTATGTAAAATAATTTCTTCTCAGCACAATTATGACCTTTAGTGTATTTTCTATCACAACTGTAGCAAAGCCATTGTTCTCTTTTTTCTTCCAACTGTTGTGGTGTCAAACTTGTAGTTTGTTGAAATCTAGGAGTAGCAACACTTCGCTCTTTATAGAAGTGAGTGGTAGGCTTCCCTGTCGCCATAATTTTACATTCAATTTTTCTTGCCAACTTGAATGCCTTCTCTAATGAATCAGGTTCCAAAATGCAAACTTCAAGTTAGATGTTATCCTTTAAAGTACCTATGAATAGATCAATCTTGTGTTCCTCTGGAATATCAATTACCCTTATATTCAACTTTTGGAAGTCCTCAATGTGCTCCCCCACTAAACCCTTTTGTTTGAGATTTATCTATTGGCTAAAGAAGGTGTTGCTCTTTTGATGCAGGGGCATTAAACACTAGCTAGCAATGTAGGAGGTTTTGTCCACATGTTGTGGCTAGAAGGGTTCGAAAACATTTAAATTGTAACAGCTAGGTGTCAATACCTCAGCTGACTGTTTCATTTAGAGTAGTTAGAATAGAAGAAGTCGAATATTTTAGTTAGTCTATCAGTCACATTTCAGTTAATAGGATTGTTGTAATTAGGCTATTGATTTTCTAAAACGGTCCTCGTAGAGGAACCGAACAGACATGCGTTTATGTATATAAATCTAATCCCTCGGATGTATGAGGGACAAAGGGGAGAAAGAATAGATAATTTCTGCAATAAAATCTGTGTATGAGCAATTGCTTCCAGTTGAATGAATTCTAGTCCCCGCTAATTATCTAACTGTTTAGACTCGTTATTTGTGTGGAATTTCGTTTGATTCTGAGGCGATTGAACGTTTTCTTACATATCATTGTTGAATCGAGTCTATGTATAGTTGTTGTACCTCTGTGTTCGTTGTTTCCTTGAATTGGTTAACGATAGTAGAATTCCCATTTAACAAAGGAAATTACATTATTTTCCAGTAATCAGAATTCCCAAACCACGTCGAAAACCTGAGTTAAGGGCATACAAAGGATTGCAAAAACCAGACATACACCCTTGGTAAATCACTGTAGAAAAACCACGAGCGGTTTCCGGATTTCTCCGCACCACTTTTGCAGGTTAGGCGGTAATCTTTGGTCGGGTAGCGATTCCATAGGATTGGTGACACGTGTCCTAGGTGGTATTGGAAGCCACCGGTTAAAGTGTGCCTTCACCCGTTATACATCGATGGAGGATGCCAAGCGAAATTGATATCGACCGTTGATCTGGAGGCTCAACATCGAACGGTGATCGAGCGCGGAAGTTAAGCCAGGTACGATACGAGCGGTTGATTAGTCGATTTATTGTAGAAGTGGGGCTGGAGCCACGGTTTTATTACAAATTCAATTGTTTGTAAAGTGTTGGCTATTAATATAAGATCCCGCCGGTGATACCATTATTATAAAGGGTGGAGAATTATAAAGTTCAGAAGTCGTGAATAAGTTTATTTGTCAATTTCTTTGAAATTGATAAAGAAATAAAAAGGAAGATAAAAGAGCCACGTAGTCGTTGACCATCCCTCCATTGGGCTGAATTTCAGATTTGTTGTTGTGTCATTAGTGGTATCAGAGTCGTTGTCCGAAATTGGTTGCTGACATGGCAGTTCGAGTTGGAAGAGGTGCTGGCCGAAGAAGACCTGTAGCCAACACAGAGGTATTGGAGATGTTGCAGAGGGTCGAGGCCAGGATGGATGCCGTGGAGCGAAGACAGACCGGAGATCCTAAAGACATCAGCGAACCTGAGACAGAAGCAGAAGAAATTGTGGAAAATCCTCCTGACATGAGGCTCCTTAGAACTGTTCTAGGGTCTGTAGTCAAACCCAAAATTGAAGTGTCGAGTTATGTAGGGGGACTGAATCCAGAGGAGCCGGTGGACTGGATAAATGAATTAAACAAGTGCTTCGATTATGAAGAAATAAGCGAAGATAAATAGGTCAAATTTTAAGTAAAAAAGATGAAAGGACAAGCTGCACTTTGGTGGGATGGAGTGCAGGCAGAAAGGAGGAGAGTTGGCAAGCAACCTATCAAGAGCTGGACCAGAATGATGGCCAAGTTGAAGGGTAAATTCATGCCTAGTGATTACCAACTAACATTGTATAGGAAAATGCAGAACCTGAGACAGAGGTTGCTGACAGTAAAGGAATACACAGAGGAATTCTACAGAGTGAGCATAAGAGCTGGGCAATTCCAAGACACACCAGAGAAGACTGCCAGATATGTAAATGGTCTCAGACTGGAGATCCAAGATGAGATTGGTCTTCTGTCTCCTAAGACAGTGGAAGAGGCCTATCAGATGGCCTTGAAATCAGAGGAGAAACTCCTGAGGAAACAGTCTGCCAAGAAGAGAGGTACTTTCAATGGGAAGGGAAGTCAGGGTGGTAGAGGAAAGCCTACACCTAGGGATGGAGCTAACAATAGCTCACCTCAGAATGCATCTACATAGGAGGATGAAAGTGGCAGAAGGGGTTCATACAGAGGAAAAGGAAGAGGAGTTAGGGACAGAGGCAGAGGTAGAGAATTGAGGTGTTATAGATGTCAGGGAGTGGGACACAAGCACTATGAATGCCCAGAGAATGTGGGTGCTGGTCCAAGGAATGTTGTTGTTGCCCAGGCTGAAAAGGAGGCAGAAATTGAAGAAGAAATTCTTCCAGAGAGGGGAGAATCCTTAGTGGTAAATAAGGTTCTATTGAAGCAAGCCAAAGAGGCCACTGAGCCTGCACAAAGGAAGACTTTGTTTAGGAGCATCTGCAAAGTTCAAGGGAAATGCTGTCAGCTAGTCATTGATAGTGGAAGCACAGAAAATCTGGTTTCCACTGAGGTGATAGAAAAGTTGAAGCTGAAGACAAGGGAGCATCCAACTCCCTACAGGGTGTCCTGGATGCACAAAGGGCACCAACTGGTTGTAAAAGAACAGTGTGAGATAGAGCTGCAAATGGGAAAATACAAAGATAAGGTCCTGTGTGATGTAATGCCCATGGATGTGTGTCATATATTGCTGGGTAGACCTTGGCAGTTTGACAGAGCAGCAGTGCATGATGGAAATAAGAACACTTACAAGTTCTTCAAAGATGGGGTACATCATACATTGATCCCCATGGAAGAAGGAGAGCCATCCAGCAGAGTGATTGATCTAAAGACCTTGTTGCTGAGCAGGAAGGAATATCTGCAGCAGATAGAAGAAGAAGAGGTAAGATTTGCTTTATTTTGCAAGCCTAAAGTAGTTCTTACTTCTACAAAGATTTTTGATTTTCGAGTAGAAATCCAAGAGATGTTAGATGATTACTGTGACACTGTTGTGGATGATTTACCTGATGAGTTGCCACCTGTGAGAAATATCAGCCATCAGATAGATTTTATCCCTGGTTCAAATCTGCTAAATAACGCAGCTTACAGAATGACTCCCAAGGAAAATGAAGAAATCAGGAGACAAGTACAGTAATTGGTGGACAAAGGACTGATCAGAGAAAGTCTGAGTCCATGTGCAGTACCAACAGTTTTGAGCCCAAAGAAAGATGGAGGATGGATGATGTGTACTGATTCCAGAGCAATTAATAAGATCACAATCAGGCACAGATTTCCTTTGCCCAGAATTGAGGACTTAATGGACTGTTTGAGTGGTGCTAATTATTTCTCAAAGATAGATTTGAAGAGTGGATACCATCAGATTAGGATAAGAGAGGGTGATGAATGGAAGACTGCCTTTAAAACAAATGAAGGACTGTATGAATGGATGGTAATTCCTTTTGGGTTTTCAAATGCACCAAGCACTTTTATGAGACTTATGAATGAAGTGTTGAAAGAATTTATTGGGAAATTTGTGATAGTATATTTAGATGATATATTAGTTTTCAGCGGAACTAAGGAAGAACATTTAAGGCATCTTAATCATGTCTTGAAGAAGCTGCACCAATAGAAGCTGCTGATAAATTTGAGGAAATGCTCATTCATGAAGGAAGAGTTGGTGTATTTTGGTTTTGTTGTTTCTGCAGAAGGATTGAAGATGGACCCAGAAAAGGTTAAGGCAATTATGGAATGGCCTTCACCTAGGAGTGTTTTTGAGGTAAGAAGTTTCCATGGACTTGCTAGTTTCTACAGAAAGTTTATAAGGAACTTCAGTAAGATTAATGCACCCATAATTGAGACAATAAAGAAGAGAAAATAGCCATTTAAGTGGACTGCTGAAGTAGAAAGAAACTTTAAAGTTTTGAAGCAAAAGATAACAGAGAAGCCTATTTTGATTCTGGCTGATTTTACCAAACCATTTCAAGTAAAGTGTGATGCCGGTGGGGAAGCCATTGGAGCTGTGTTGAGTCAGGATGATAGGCCTATAGCCTATTTTAGTGAGAAGTTTAATGACACTAGGAGGAGGTATTCCTCTTATGAGAAGGAATTTTATGCAATTGTTCAAGCACTGAAGAAGTGGATACATTATTTGTTGTCCAGAGAATTTGTATTGTATTCTGACAATCATGCTTTGCCGTATATTGTACAGCAGCCCAAGTTGAAACATAAGCATGCTAAATGGGTTGAGTATCTCCAAGGTTTTAATTTTTTTTTGAAGCATATAAGTGGCCAAGCCAATAAAGTAGCTGATGCTTTGAGTAGGAGACATATGCTTGTTCAAGAAACTAATTTTGAAGTTGCAGGATTTGATTTTCTCAAAGAATTGTATAAAACAGATCCTGATTTTAAAGAAGCATTTGAGGCATGTAGTAACCATGTTCTAACAGATAGAAGTCAGTGGCTGGATTATTTTCTACAGGAGGACTTGTTATTCAGGAAAAGCCAACTGTGTGTACCAAAATGTTCCATGAGAGAAAATTTGATCAAGGAAAAGCATAGTGGTGGACTTGCTGGACACTTTTGTACTGATAAGACTTATGAGCAGCTGAGTCACTTTTATTTCTGGCCCAATATGAGAGCAAAAGTAGACAAGTTTGTGAAGAATTTCAAAATCTGTCTGTATGCCAAAGGAAGGAGCCAGAATGCAGGATTGTACACTCCCTTGCCTATTCCATACAGGCCTTGGGACATGGTGAGTATGGATTTTGTTCTAGGATTGCCCGAGACTCAGAGAGGGAATGATACAGTCTTTGTTGTGGTGGAAAGATTCTCCAAAATGGCACATTTTATTCCATGTTATAAAACTAGTGATGCCACCCATGTTGCTAACTTGTTTTTCAAATAAGTTGTTAGATTGCATGGGTTACCCAAGAGTATTGTTTAAGACAGAGACACCAGATTTGTAGGTCACTTTTGGAGGACACTGTGGAAGAAACTTGGTACTAAACTAAGTTTCAGCTCAGCTTATAATCCTCAGACTGATGGACAAACTGAGGTAGTGAATAGGAGTTTAGGAAATTTGTTGAGAAGTCTTGCAGGAGAGCATCCCAAGCAGTGGGATCATATTTTTCCCCAAGTAGAATATGCATATAATGATTCACCAAATAGGAGCACAGGGCAGAGTCCATTTCATATTGTTTATGGAATGCACCCCAGAGGGATATTAGAGTTAAGAAATCTGGGAAGAGTAGAGTTAAGGAGTGCAGATGGTGAGGAATTTGCTTCAGAGATCCAGGCCATACATGAACAAGTGAAACAAAAACTACAAGGAAGCAACATCAAATACAAGAACAGAGCAGACTTGAGCAGAAAAGAAGTTCACTTTGAAGTAGGAGATTTGGTTTTGGCACACTTGAGAAAGGAGAGATTCCCAAAGAAGCAGTATAATAAATTGAAGTTCAGAAAGATTGGGCCATGCAAGATACTTAGGAAGTTCTCTGCAAATGCTTATGAGATCGAATTACCTCCTGATGTTGGAATATCTCCCATTTTCAATGTTGTAGATTTGTACAAGTATGAAGATGATGGTGCAGAAGAAGGATCAACAGACAAGGAACAGATTGAGTGTAAAGAACAGCTACCTCCAGCACAACCATTGCAACCAGAGAAGATATTGGACAAGAGGGTGTTTAGAAGGACCAGAGGACAAGAGTACTTTCAGTACTTGATCAAATGGAAGGATAAACCAGAGGAAGATGCCACTTGGATGACTGAAGGAATGTTGCAGAAGATAGGAAGATCAGTGGAGGAGCTTATGGACAGGGGCTCATGAAGAAAATTGCCCTCAGGAGTCCGATGCAAGGGCATTAGACACTAGCCAGCAATGTAGGATGTTTGGTCCACATGTTGTGGCTAGAAGGGTTCAAAAAAATTTAAATTGTAACAGCTAGGTGTCAATACCTCAGCTGACTGTTTCATTTAGAGTAGTTAGAATAGAAGAAGTTGAATAGTTCAGTTAGTCTATCTGTCACATTTCAGTTAATTGGATTGTTTTAATTAGGCTGTTGATTTTCTAAAATGGTCCTCGCAGAGGAACTGAACAGACATGCATTTATGTATATAAATCTAATCCCTCGGAAGTATGAGGGACAGAGGGGAGAAAGAATAGATAATTTCTGCAATAAAATCTGTGTATGAGAAATTTCTTCCAGTCGAATGAATTCCAATCCCCGCTGATTATCTAACTATTTAGAGTCGTTATTTTTGTGGAATTTCGTTTGATTGCGAGGCAATTGAACATTGTCTCACATATCATTGTTGAATCGAGTCTATGTATAGTTGTTGTACCTCTGTGTTCGTTGTTTCCTTGAATTGGTTAACGATAGTAGAATTCCCATTTAACAAAGGAAATTACATTATTTTCCGGTAATCAGAATTCCCAAACCACGTCGAAAACCTGAGTTAAGGGCATACAAAGGATTGCGCAAACCAGACATACAACCTTGGTAAATCACTGTAGCAAAACCACGAGCGGTTTTCGGATTTCTCCACACCACTTTTGCGGGTTAGGCAGTAATCTTTGGTCGGGCAACGATTCCATAGGATTGGTGACGCGTGTCCTGGGTGGTATTGGAAGCCACCGGTTAAAGTGCGCCTTCGCCCGTTATACATCGACGGAGGACGCGAAGTGAAATTGATATCGACCGTTGATCTGGAGGCTCGACATCGAACGGTGATCGAGCGTGGAACTTGCCCGGAGTTTAATTAAGGCGTGCGGAAGTTAAGCCAGGTACGATACGAGTGGTTGATTGGTCAATTTATTGTAGAAGTGGGGCCACAGCCACGGTTTTATTACAAAGTCAATTGTTTGTAAAGTGTTGGCTATTAATATAAGATCCCGCCAGTGATACCATTATTATAAAGGGTGGAGAATTATAAAGTTCGGAAGTCGTGAATAAGTTTATTTGTCAATTTCTTTAAAATTGATAAATAAATAGAAAGGAAGATAAAAGAGCCACGTAGTCGTTGACCATCCCTCCATTGGGCTGACTTTCAGATTTATTGTTGCGTCATCTTTGTATCCTCATAATGTTCTATTATTTCCTCCATAAAAATTGACCAAGTTACAATTTTTTCCGGAACAAAGCCATCGATACCATACAAATGTATTTTGCTCTAAATGTAAATTTGCAATGCGTACCTTTTGTGTGTTTTGCACATTATTGAGATCAAAATATTGCTCCATCTGTAGCATCCATGTTACATGATCCTTTCCATCAAACTTCCTCATATCCATTTTTAGAATATGGTGGTTCTTCCCGCCAACATTAGAGTTTATGAAATCACAATTAGCATTTATTTTTTTCTCATCATGAGTTTCCTCTAATATCTTTTCACCATTAGGAAACATTTGTTGTATCAACTTTTTCAAACCTTCCATGTCATCTTTTAGATCATTCTTCATGTTTTCCATCTTAGCTTCCATGTCATCCATCTTAGATTCCATGCCAACTTCCATGCCATCTATCTTATCTTCCATGCCATTCTTCAAACCATCCATCTTAGATTCCAAGACTTTCTTCAAACCATCCATCTTAGTTTCCATGCCTTTCTTCAAAACTTCCATGTCATTTTTTGTTGCTCTTTGTGAGAGAAAAATTTGTTGCACTTGCTCTTGTAAATTTGATATGTCACGTCGCCATTCTTTGTCTTCATGAGTCATAGTAGAGCATTCTAAACATTTAATGTGTGTTGAATTATTTTTAGGGGACATTTTAGAATCTAATACTAATATATATTCTACAATATTCCCTTGGAATCAATTCAACGTGATTCTTCAAACAAGACTTATGCAATTCGGGAAAAAAAAAGTACATACCTTTTACCTTCTTTTGAGGATCTCTATATTGAAATTGAATTATCTCTTTAGCTGTAGATCCTAAATATTAGAAATTCGGCCTTGCAGTATCCCTCTGAAGCTTCTTTCAAATGTCACAGATTTAACTTGATTTGGATTCTTCAAGGAAAATCTATGTCCAATCTCCCACAATGACCCAATTATGGATTGGTTCAGTAGAGAAAAATTATACGACTTGCCACGTGTCATCGTTTATACCTTTGGCTCTAAAATTGATATAAGAGAAAATACAGTCCGTGTACTTGCGGCCACATTTTACAGCATTCTAGTCCAATGCCCAGAGAGAGAGTTATGAATATTTTCCCATGATAACCTCTTTGAGATGAAATTCGGGAGCCTGAACAAGACCTAAATTCCACAAATCATATCTATGAAAATGTTGTAAAAAAAGGTCTGAAATTGTGCGATGATGTTCCTTAGGATTTTGGCTTCACTTTCTGAAAATTTCAACTTCTGAAATATCGCAGAACAAAAGTTATAGGGTTAATGTCATGATGACTTGTTTAGGTTAAATTCAAGAGCCTACAGAAAGCTGTAACTTCCACAGATCATATCTCCAAAAATATTGTGAACCAAGCTCTAAACATTTACAGCAATGTTCCTCAGGATTTCGGCTTCTCACTTTAAACATTTCAGCTTCTGAGCCTTCGTAGAAAAAATGTTATAGAGAAAATTCCATGATGACCGGTTTGGAGCAGCGACAACCCTAGAATCCAAAGCTCTGATACCAAATGTTGTGAAACCAACTCCAAAAGTATAAGAAAAGAGATATCAACGCCTTATAAATAATCCACTTTGAGGGGGAAACCTCCAATACATTATATGAATGAACAATTCTTGGATGATACAAATTACAAAACCTCCTTTCTATATATAGGAGTCCATGGGGCCACCATGTAATCCTAGCCAACCTAACAATAATAATTTAAGGGCACAATAATAACAATATGGGGGTTACAAGGGTACAATAATAACAATAATGGGGTTACAGTAACAATAATAAGGGACTATACTAGTAATATAGGGACCTAACAGATTCGTAGCTCGATAAAAGTATGGGTAAGGGCGCAGAAAGATGCACAGTAGGATCTCGATACCAAAGGTCAGGAGGCGGGAGGTGCTCACTCCCCTTAGGGAACAAAGAGAACGGGTGACCTTGCTAAGGGGCCAAGGAAGAAGTAGTGCTCCCAATAACCAGAACGTGATGAAGCAGTTACACTAATTGAAGGGGACCTCGAGAAAATTGTAGATGCAGTCACTTTGGCTACAGAAGAAAATTTTTTAGCTCTAGAAGAGCTGAAGAAAGCCACGGTCAACACAATTTAGGTTGAGCTTTGATATCTGCAGCAGAAGACAGAAACGTTGCAGATAAGTATGATTTAGGTACGAACGGTCTCAATAAGTAGCAGCACAACACTTGTTACTGCATAACGCTGCCTCTATTCCCTACCAGGCGCAACCCTCGCGATAAGTCCACCCGACTTGGGAGCACAAGTCTAGGCCTGTGTAGAGGTACAACTGGATCTAGCCAGGTTGCCACATGAATCATTGTAGGTTCTCCACACCTCCTTGTTTGAGGAAATTCAACACAGGGACCATCGAGTGCACCAGCAGCTCAATATAGCTGAGTAGAAAATTGAGGAAAAAAGTGTTGAAGTTTCCCAGGTACAGGTTGCATATTCCCTCGCCACTGCACAACAGACAAAGCTAGAACACCTCATTATTATGCTCTACGTGGATGTCTCCAAAGATATTCTAGCTTCTCCAACCTCCCAGGCCAAGATTGAGGGGTTGGTTGCAACGTTACGGGCCTCAATGATTGAGATATAGGTGGTTAAAACAGAGATGGAACAATAGATTGTAGACTTACAGGCCAAGTTGCAGCCAGGGACACCACTGGAGGTACGAGACTAGTGAGCTGCACTGGTTACAACAGCCACAAATGTGATTACGAGACAAATTTCTCAGGGTGCCCAATACTGGAAACAGCTATGCAGTTATGGACCAAAATGCAGTGCGAACCTCTCCTGCATGAAATTAACTAGGACCTATGACAGAATGAAGAAGCGTTAGAGCAGCTCGAAGCCACTATGCCTACTATGGTTCCTACTCAAAAATTGGCATGACTACGACCACCCATTCCCTTCAGGATAATATTGACGAACTCCGCTAGAAGAAGAAGACTCTCAATGACCGCCTTAAGCCATGGGCCGATGAAGCCCTCAAACTCTCTCAAGATATTGATGTCATTGTTAAATAACTAAACCAGACTCCTGTGAGGGTCACAGCTATGACATAAGGACTAACTTCACAAAAATTGGTGGACATGGCTGAGTACATTGATGTTCAGAGTGAAGGAGTGTTGCCCCCATTGGTTGGGGTAATCAGGATGTTGCAGGCACAAGTGGAGACCCCACATCCACAGGGACTCAGGACGAGTCACAAGATTGTGTTGGGGGACTGTTGGAACAGGGTCCCCTAAAGCTACAAATTTTGTACAATTTTCTATAGTTTTTGTCTTAATTAGTCTAGCGCAGGGGTTTTGGGGTGGGTCAAAGCCCCTAGTGCATTGTAATGGGTCAAGGGTAGACCAAGAGTCCACAAACCACGGTTTGTGGACCATTGGAAGCGTAGGCTAAGCCAATATAAATAGATGAACATTTTGAGTCTTAATGTAGGAAAGAATTAAGTCTTATGCTAAGTGCGAACTGTTAGATCTATGTTGGGTTGATTGGGTAAGGACTCCTATTGGTTGTGTGCATGGAGATCCTTAGTCCTGCTCTGTGCGGACCCTACTGGCTATGTGCGTAGGTTGTGTTTGGATTGTAATGGGTTTTTTATACTAATATATAAGGATATAGTTAAAGTATCTCTGTGTTATCTGATCTGGTACTGTTGATGCAAACCTTTGGGATCTGTTGGAACTACGAATACAGTTGATTTAATTGTTTAGTTGTGAATCTGTCAGTGTTATGGCATGGAGTGTATCTGTAATCTATTATTAATGATGTGTTATGATATTGCTGGTAATTTTTGATATGCATGTGGATACGAAGGTATTGACTAGATCTGTGCATCGTAATAGCTATGTTATACTGTGGATTATACTGTTAACAAACCTGCGAATAGAATTGTCTTCTGCGACTTTGATAGGCTGCGAGTGTGGATCTTCTTGACTTACCTATTCTCTCTCAGGGTGTGGAAACTTGGTTCCACCACCCTCCCACACTGATTCGGGTGAGACTTTGGCTTCCGCAAGCAGGTCACTGCCAAAACGACCAGTAGTATAGGGGATTTTTGGCAAACCTTAACCTATTAACCTAGGTTAGGAACCCTCGAGCTAACAATTTCCTATTTTCCTATCATATATTTGAGCATATGAAGGCTACATATTCTTTCTCCATCATTGTTTCTTGTTTTATAGTTTTTTTTTCCTACAAACACAACTACTTGTAACAAAAATTACCATCATATTATCAATTTATTAAGATCTATACAAAGATATTTTGCTCAACAATTTCCCTTTTGGTTCTCTTCTGTTAACCAAAATTTCCTCCAAAAGCACATTTTTTATGTACTTTCCAACAAAATCCATTTTAAGAGTATATCGACCCCCCCCATATGCCTCCAAACATCTTTAGGTTTCCAAAAATAACTTCTAATTCTGAACTCAAAAGCTTCATCGTTATCCAATTCTATTCTTCTCAGTCTGTAAAAATATACAAAAAAAATTACCTTATTTCTATTGATTTGCAACCTTTTAACGAATTTTCATCCTCTCTGTTTCCCCTTGTCTTTAATATTCAATTTAGGTTTAAAATAATGCTTTGTACTATTTTTTCTTTTTCCAATTTGATTTAAATTAAAAAAAAGAAAGATTACCTATAAAGTTTTAATCCTAAAAAAATTATATCTATCCATCCAAATGAAATGATTCCTTCTCCTTTGTGCCAATTCCTTAATCCTGGATCGCTACACATTTTTTCCTTCCTACAGAGTGTGCACCTATGGTTTCATTTTCATATATTCATTATTATCATGTCCCAGTTTTCTATCACTCCTTAAACACTCCATAATTTTTTCAAAGTCTTCCCTTAAACCATCGATTCTCATATTTAAAATAAATTTCAAAATAAAGTCAAATTACCTCACTAGGATCCTCTAGATTTGATTTAGTTATTAACCTTGCTACTAATCATCTTCTTGTTATGAGATTTCTTTTCTTGTTTTCTTCTACACCTTCACATTCACCTTTTTTTCAAATAAGAAGATTTGAAAACCTCCTTTGATGCCGCTTGATCCAAGCCCAAATTTTAAGAGTGAAAAAATTCCCACAGTCTCAAATTTGGACAATGATGATTCCTTTAACCTAGTGCATAGATTTGTGTATGGGACCCAAATTCCTTATATAAAAATATAGTGGGAGGATTTACAAGGGTTTCACATTCAAAATATCAATGCATACACTTCATATGAATCTCAGTATTTTCAATACATCACACCTACTTTTCCCTTTTATTAGTCCCTGCCGCCTGCGGCTAAGGCATGGACTATAGGAATCGAAATGGAGGGGTAAGCATTATTTTTAGCAGCTTAAACTTATAAGCACTAGCGAATAACCAAAGTTTCAATTTTTATATTCTGAGTATATTCTTTGTTGTCCAATAAAACGTTTTACCGTCTTATTTGGCCTCATATCGAGGCGATAAGATATATTTCATAAGTTATAGTCACTAATATCCCTTATATAAGATAGAGTAATGCTATGCTAGAATAATGCTAGCATTAATCATCAAACATTTAATGTTTACAAATATATCACTTCACAAATATATCACAGCCCAAACTGCTGCACGATGGAAGATAGTCCTATGGAGTAGATTACACGTTGTTCATTGCATGATTGATTACATGTGGCTAGTCAATTTCCTGAAACATGTCCTTATCCTGCCACATTTCTCGCAGGCGGCAGGGACTATAGGAATCGAAATGGAGGGGTAAGCATTATTTTTAGCAGCTTAAACTTATAAGCACTAGCGAATAACAAAAGTTTCAATTTTTATATTCTGAGTATATTCTTTGTTGTCCAATAAAACGTTTTACCGTCTTATTTGGCCTCATATCGAGGCGATAAGATATATTTCATAAGTTATAGTCACTAATATCCCTTATATAAGATAGAGTAATGCTATGCTAGAATAATGCTAGCATTAATCATCAAACATTTAATGTTTACAAATATATCACTTCACAAATATATCACAGCCCAAACTGCTGCACGATGGAAGATAGTGCTATGGAGTAGATTACACGTTGTTCATTGCATGATTGATTACATGTGGCTAGTCAATTTCCTGAAACATGTCCTTATCCTGCCACATTTCTTTTTTTATCTTAACGTGTTTCATTTTCTGTGCTATGCGCTGAAGACATAATTCTTCATTTTTTTCGCTATTTTCTGCCCCGTTAGTTCAAGAAGCCTTCCCGGGATAATGCTGCGCCCCATTTAGGTACAGTTCGAATACACCAGATTCTTCGTCTGTGCTTTCCAACTGCAGGCTTTGGAAACTGTAGGCTATGGGCTTTGTTTTCCGTCAGCGCTTATTTTCCGGAGGAACCGGAAGAATTATTCCATGTTGTCAACTGTAAGCTTTGTTCTCAGTCGGTGCTTATCGTTGGAGGAGGCGGAGGAACCTGAAACCTTTTAGCACCTATGTTTCTATTTTTTATTCCATGCTGCCAACTACAGGCTTTGTTCTTGGTCGATGCTTATCGGGTGAGGAAGCAATTATCCCCAAAAAAATTATGGTATTCCTGCAAGGCACAAACAGTCTCTTACCATTTTTAAATTGTTTTCAGTAACTCTTACATTTCTAATTGATAATTTACAGAAATAAATGCGGCATTTATAGTGAAATGCGGTACTCGTCTTGTAGTGTGAAAGAGATTTCCACTGTCTTTTGCAATGTATGACAACAACAATGCAAAACTTACATTAATCAAATGCAATTTAGCTCCTGCACTTTTAATGTTAAAAAAATCTAGAATAATACATAGCTAAGGAGGGCGCAAAATCAGAATCATTCGGTAATAAGGCATAGGTTCTTACATAGTTAAAAATACTTTTGTGACTTCTGATAATGACACCATCTATTTTATCGATGTTTGTAATATTTAACTTATTATGGTCAGTCTATTCCAGATGTTTTAATTTTTCTTGCATTTTGGGACTGTAATGTAATTTATGGAATAAAATATTTCTTGTTCATATTTGGAATCATTTTCTTTGATCTATTACTGTTTACAAGTAGCCTTCATTCCAAAATGTAGGTAACATACCTTGCACATGGGAGCTACGAGAACAACCCCATTCCATCCAAAACGTAGGTTCCTTTCTGTGCAGTAGAAGCCCAACTGCACCGTCCATGGATTCTCCATACAGGAATCTGGGCATTTTTTCATACTAGTTTAAAACAATTATAAACTGTGTGTTTTCTGTGATGAAGCGCTGAACGTACCCAATTGCCACAGACCCTAACATCTGTGCGCCCCAGAAAGAAACATTGTTTTCTTGTCCTCGGTCGGATACGAGGTTATGATCGATCCCTGTCCCGCCCAGAACAATGCAGCTCCGACCCCCAGAATCCCACCTGCAATAATAGGAAATGCGTTGAACATGACCGAGCAGCAGAAGTAGACCAAAGATACCAGAATCACCTGAGTGTCGGGGGAATTGTGGCGGAACCATTTGGAATGAGGAACCTTCTCATCGGGTCCCTCTTCTTCATCACGATTTCATTAGTAGATATCAAGGCGGCCTAATAATCGCAAAGCCATTTCACTTTCAGAATTTTGTGTATGTGCCTGATAATTTCTCATGAGCTTTAACGACTCAAATCAAGATTTCTGAGAAGCTCAATTTTGGATTTTCCTCGGAAATGATTAAAACGGGCAGCTCCATGTCTTGGCGTAGCAGCACTATTTCGCACTATTTCTACTGATGCCCGAGATTTACTAGTGTTCGCCCAGAGATGGTCTGCAACCTCATCAACTTCTTGACAAAATTTCTCATTTGAGTGCTCTGGTTTCTTTAGCGTTTCATTACTGTCCTCCATTTTCTTCATGGTTTCGGCCCTGTTAACAACCCTAAAGGACAAGATTAGAGCCGATACAAAGGATTATACATATGCAATTACTGGGTTTCATCTCTGATAGCTCTGTTGATTGGAATTTCAATGGAAGATTGTCACTATCTATAGAATTATGCACAATACCGTCTGAGTTTCAATGTTCTACCCAGGATCGAAGGTGGCTAGTACGGGAGGTGAGCGTTTCAGACAGACATGTTTGCTGCCACGTGTTGGTAGAAAGTGACACCTCTTTGGATAGCTGGCTTCCCTATGAGCGCTTCAGACAAACATGTCTGCTGCCATGTGTTGGTAGAAAGTATTTTCTTTTTATATACCCGCTGCAAAATTTAGATCAATCAACATTATGTTAGTAAAATAATAGATTTATTTTGTTAAAAGTGGATAAAATGGCAATAACAGCTTCTTTGACTCATGTACATCAAGAAAGATCTCAAGGTAGTGGAACAAAGATCTCAAGGTTAATATTTAATTGGAAGAAACTCATACTCTTTGCAAATGTCTTTGAAAATAAAATCTTGGGCTCCCGCTTAATACTTTGTACGATTTTTTTTTTTTACCAGAAATATGAGCTGGTGAATTATGATGAGGGTTTCATGAGAATTACAATGTCCCCTTACCGGTGGGAGTAACTCAGTGTTCAACTAGATCCATATGGTTTCTTTCATTTTAAAATATTAATGTTATTCAGTAACCACATCGATGCTGTGATGTGATGCACTTGAGTATCTCTGCACTTTATAATGTGCGTGGAATGTTCACCATTAATGTGAAAATAATTGTAGTTATATCTCTCTGCTTAGTAGATATAGTGCTAAATTATATCTCTGGTCATTAATAAGACATCTCATTGGCATTGGTTCTTAGTTCTATGTTTCTTCTCCTTCAATCTGACATATACTGTAATTGAGAATCCGCGAATAATAGGTATGGTAACATATTTCTTTACAGTCAATTTCCACAATTATAACTTGAAAAATCAACTTTGTTATTTTGAAACTTAATGTGAATTTAAGGTCATGATACTACTTTTTATGTTCAACTAAAAGCAGGGACGAGGTAAACACACAAACAAGCTAATAATGGAAGTATTCCATTTTTCAATATGTGTGACACATTTTGAGTTTTAATGTATGATTTAACCTATTAATTTTATGATTTTAATGTATGATTTAACCTATTAATTTTATGAATATAATGTGATTAATAACAATAAATTTGATTCGGTGATAATGTTAAGTTACATGATACAAATTTTGGTAACATCGGGTTCTTGTTTTTATATTGTAATACAATATAACATATTTAAAAGCGTGATTTCCCAATGATATAACGTGTCTTACCTAGTTCCAATAGCTCCTGTGCTTTGAAGAGAGTACCACTGTGGGCTTTAGCGTAACGATGTTATCTAATTATTTGATAACATTATTCTGCCCGTCGATTAATACGAAATTTAATGTTTGCTGTTATTGTCAGACCCCGCCACCCTGCCCAAGGCAGGGACTAGCTGCGATGCAGCCTTTCTTGTTTATATAATAACCATTAGAGCCAAGATAATGACACAACCTCAATCTCACATGACTAGTATTATAACCAATTCCCAATGCTCAAACTCGACTTTTTAACATTCGTGCATAAACTTTTATCCGTCAGAGTAACTCAACATCAAGGGCTCACTTCTATGTCCCTATTTTTGTTCGTTTCACACTTTGACTTGTGACTGTTTACATGAAAACTCGATCCCAATTTTCGATGCAATGTAAAGGGTAATTTTAAAATTCATCGGGGCAAATCCTCATGTCAGGGTTCTGTTACTCCTCCGCTTTATGGCTCCGAGCTACTATTATTACCACAACTCAATGATAAAAGGCCTTTATAGAAACTGTTAGGGTAGAACCTCCAAGTGGAGTCCATAATGCCATGTCATCATAGTCTAAATCATCATGATGCTCCTCTCTTTCTTACACAACTTTGTTTCATAGGAAGACTTCCAAACTTTGTCTCCCACTCTGTCAAGTCTCATCTCCCGGTGTTGTCAAGTGACAGATTCCTAAATGAAAATAACTAAGTCCTATGAGAATTTTTTATTTTATTTTTATCAGTCATGCCTCCTATTACGCTCCGTCTTCTAAGCTCCCTTCAAACATACAACCCCTTATATAGGCCTCATCTAGATTAGATATACACCATATATTATGTTCGGTACTATCATCAATTCAACTTGGATTGTCGATTCTATATTCGACACAGGGCATTATCATAATGTATATGAAATGTAAGAAATTGCAGGACTAGTTCTTCATCTTACTCCATGCTTTCGTTGCGGCTTTGATCCCCCTATCATTATTCGTTTGCGTTATCTACAAATAACATATATATATATATATACTGAGGTCAAACAATCAATGGCTTGAATCTTGACCCTGTTCACTCAGGAATAATGTATTCTACTTATGTATAAATAAATTACAAAGGCTTTGGCTAGATCACATCAAATGTCCCTCTGAACCTTCAAGCTTACTCAACCTCACTCAGAGTCTTTCCTATATTCTATATATGACACCACTCTCTCTATTTCATTAAATATTTTATACAATCAATATTTTGAACATAATTTTGATTCAAATCCACTATTTTCTAACCTAAATCTCTAATCTAGGATTTTTTTAGATCCAAAAATATTTGGGGCAATCCAACTACTCTTAAATATCTCCAACTCACTCAAATCCATTCTAAGGAATATATATTATTAGAATTTCTTTTTTTAATTAAATATATTATAAAATTTTCTAAATACATACGATATACAAATAAATTAAACAAAAAATCCCAGTTAGAGAACCAACTCCCTTGGTAAATAAATGACATCTAGTCTAGTCAAAATACATTTTGACTTGAAGTGAAATGCTCCTACAACATTGTTGCATCAAAATACAATTAAAAATAACCACACTTTTTGCATGCATGAAATTTGTTGGATTTGGATCGTAGTTGGGCTAAATAATGATTTTGACTAAAGGTATCGTGCATGCACCAAATGAACATTGTAATGAAGTTAATGCACACGTGTTAGTTTGATGTCTTTTTCTTTTTAATAAATGAATTTCGAAACCCAGAAAATTAGTCATGTCAATGTCTTCAACCAAGCATAAAATGAGAATATATTGTTTATAAAAATTAAAATCTATGGTTATAATTAACAAATATTTAGTTTAATATTTAAATATTTCAAAATTATTCTAAAAACATTATAAAATTGTTTTTATTTAAAAAAGTTAGTTGAAAGTCAAATAAAATTTTGACAAACTTATTAAAATATATTCTTCGATTTATATAATAAAACATAAAACCATAATTTTACAAAAAAAAAAAAATATTATCATTAAATTTGAACAAAAATACCCTTAAAATATAGAAAATTTAACAATAGATAAAATAAATATAATTATCAATTTCGCATGCTCCCCCAAGGCTTAGACATAATATTCTAATAAGGAGCACTTACAACATGTATACCACATAAAATAGTATTTCACTTATTTTCATTAGGTTGGTGAAATAAAAGACCTCACATGCTTATATAATAAAAAATAAAATGGAAAAACTTTATCATATTGTTTAAGTTATTGTTTTTTGATATCCGTTTTTTGGAAAAATTGTTTACAAAGTTATGAGTTAAATTTTATTTTTGTTTAATTTTTTTTAATTAAAAAAATGTATTTGTTAAGAATATATATATATATATATATATATATATATATATATATTTTGAAAAAAAAAAAATTATATAAAAATATTAGAAATTTAAATGTTAAAGAAACTATGATTATATATTGTGATTTTAATAATCACTAAGGTTTGTTAATGTTTCTAAATATAAAAATAAATTGACTAGATTTGAAATTATGTATGTAGGTCATTCATAATATGTTATTAGGTAAATAGTTCCATTGATTAAGAACCCTTAGTGTTCCTTTATCCACCTAATGCTATGCGAAGGATTGGCGTACTTGCAAAATATTGTCTAGCTTCTTCAAGAACTTAGTCATTAGGTTGTTTTCCTTTAGAGAATCAATATTTTTAGAGGGAGATTGTTGGAAACAACATTTTCATTCATTGGAACTTGTGATCGACCTTGGATATTGATGTACTGCCATTGATTTCAAGAGCAACATCCAGCTAGTTTTTTAGGTACTCATTGTTAGAGAACCATCATATTACAAAAATAATTGAAGAATCCTTAAAAATATTATGATTGAAGCTAGCAGATGAATGGTTCATTGACCTGTTGGGTGGAGTAACTTTTTTCTATAGAAAATCACGTCAAATTCCCATGTAGACTACATGGTTGGATGGTCCTAAGAAATACCTCTCCAACGGTATATGATAGTTTGAAATACTTCTAAGGGTTGAAGAGATATTGCAGGTTCATTAAAAAAAAATTGAGATCTAAAATGAGCCTTATAAGAAATATTATAAAATAATGGTGGAAATAATAAAATAAGGTTTTATTACATCATCAAATTTTAGAGGGGAAAAAGAAACAGCTACCTTTTCAGTTTATATCTTCAACACATCTCCCTATTTGTTTACTCAAATTTTCAACAAGAACACTCGTCGGATGCAAAATTTAATTGCTCATCCAAACAATACCCATGTTGAATACTTTTGAAGAACTATACTACATGAAAAATGAAAAATAAATGAAAAAATGTGATTGCAATGACATTTTTCATCTATTTCTTATTTTTCATGTAGAGGGTTCCATCAAAAGTATGGAACATGGGTACTCCTTGGATGAGGAATTATATTACACATCCAATGAGTTCTCTTACTCAAAATTTGAGTTACAACATAGGGAGATAAGTTGAAAATACAAGTCAAAAAAATATTTTTTTTATCTTCTTTATTTTATTTTCTTTTTAATTTTTTACTCCCAAAATGGTTAATCACCCCCCATGGTTGACATCATAACCTTGAATCCTATAAGTTCTTGTAAATTTGATTTTGGTTATACATTTTTATTTTTCACGCCCATTTTTACCTCAGAATTTCTCTAATGGTAGCTAGGTAGTCAAACTTTGTTGAATAATATCGCAATTTCAGGCTCCTTGAAGGGTAAACAAGAAGTGAGTGGAAAAAAGGCTCGAACCTCCACACCCTTTCAAGGTATTTCATCTATTCATATGAATCACCTATTCAAGATCTCATGTGTTCGGGATGTTTTTCTATAATGAAACCATGAGGAAAGGTTCGAACCTAACTTTCTTCCTATTCATATAGGTTGTTGATATGGTGTAATATCCCCCATTTTGATTTTTTTTTCATGTGAGGAGGTTATTGGGGATTCTTAGGGTGGTTCTAATCATAGCAAAATTTTGCAATTTGGGCATTGGAGGAAATTTTTATATGGTAGACATGATGACCTAGGGTAATAGTAGAGATCAAAAAATTAACAGTAATTAGGGACCAAAAAAAGAGAAGGAAATTCTACCATTAGATATAATTTTCACTTGTGGAGCAAGAAAGAGAAAGAAAGGGGTGAAAGTTGGTGGAAAATGGGGGCCAAGAGAGAGAGAACCAACATCTATAAGTAAGGCAAGGATAATTACATTTTGGTACCTTTTTACAATTTTACAGCGAAACATTTTTTTGTTTGAGATGCTCAGCCAAGTAAACACAATGTTTTTTAGCACAAGGATATTTCTCGGTGGAGATCTCAAGTGATTCAGTGGACCACGATTGCTACCCTAGGGGAGATTTGGGAAATTTGGTAGCCAATTTCGGGGCTATATTAGTAGGTAATTACCAATTTGTGTCTCGTCATGACGCTGGAGAAATTCAAACTAGTGGGAGAGCATAGTGGAGGTACAAGAAAAATATTTGAAAATTAATGAGAGGTTGGGGTAGACATTGTTGTAATTTTGGTGTGATTTGCTGGGGATAAATTCAGTGAGTAAGAATGACCATTTTTTTTTCTTATGGGGCTTATGCAAGTCCTCATTAGTGAAATAACATAGAGAATTTGGAGAATTTCTTTTTGGGAATTGAGGTTTGTAGGCACAGGGAAATTGGTGGAGTAATTTACAGGAAATTTTGAGGGAGGATCGTGGTTCAATTTTTGCGCATTTCTAAAACAAATTTGGGTAGTGCGAATTGATGGACTGGGGTTTCAATAGAGGTTTAATTTTAATGGTTTTATTTAGATGGTGGAGAGCCAAGGGTATTTCTGCTTAAAACAATGAACTGGTTGTTATTCCTAAGTTTTTTATAGTTCTTTTTTATGGAATTCTTTCATTTCTTTATCTACACTTTTGCAAATTGATTTTATCACAACCCACATATTCAAATGAAGCAAATTGGTCTAATCACAACAAACATCTTCAAAAATATTTTTTTCTTCAAGAAGTGTAGCTAATTCCCAGGTAGGTGCAAAGTGTGTTGAACAGTAAAGCTAGAGAGGGAAGGGAAAAAATGCAGTACAAGGTAGATGAAAAGTATTTTGAACAATTAAGTGAGAGATCGAAGGGAAAAAGGAGTACCATGGATTTTAGCAACATTACCATAGGACAAGCCACTAGTGAAAATATAGGATGTCAACAACATTGTCATGAAAAAGCCATTCCATAATAGTTTTTATAATTTTTGGATCAATATCAATCCCTTATGTAGAAATTATGTTTCTTAAATATTATATTTGATCCTTATAAAAATCACACTTACTATCCTTAGTGTACTCTTGGTGTTCCCATAATGTTCGAAAATCTATTTGCAAATTATTCTTATGCTCCTCTAAATTCTTTGAGTATATAAGGATATAATCAATAAAAATTAGGAAAAAATTATCATTATAGGAATGAAACACACTATTCATAAGACTCATAAATTTTGTCAGTGAGTTGGTAAGGCTGAAGGGCAGAACCAAAAACTCGTAATTACCATAGCATGTTCTGGAAGCTTTGATAGGAATGTCCTCCTCCCTCGCCCTTATCTAATGATACCTTGATTAAAAAATCTATATTATAAAATATTGTAGCCCCTTTTACTTGATCTAATAAATCGTCAATTCTCGTAACGAGATATTTGTTCTAAATGGTTAACTTATTAAGTTGTCTATAATCAATGCATAGTCTCATAGTACCATCATTTTTTTGAAAAAATAATATAGGTGCTCCCCACGGGGATAGGATTTGGTGAATGAATCCTTTGTCAATTAATTCTTGTAACTCCATATTTATCTCAGTTAATTCAATAATACTCATTCAGTAAGGAGTTTTTGTCACACGTGCAACCCCTCAGATTAATTAGAGAGTGCATTCAATATCACGCCTTGGAGTTAGGCCTGAAATTTATTCCAGAAACACATTAGTGAAGTCTTGAATAACTCAAAAAGTTTCCAAAGAGGATGACCTATGTTTGGAGTTAGTAAAACCTAGCTAAAATGCATATATTTGACACCCCTTCCTAATATACATCCCTAGCTGGAAGGTGGTAATCGGTCACAATTTTATATGTATTTTTACTGCTTGAATTTATTGTATAACAACTTCCTTAGTAAGGTAACTAATAGTTTTATCCTTCTAGTTCACCAACGACCAATGATTTTCCAACTAGTCCATCCCATTTATAACATCATAAGACCCTAGAGTCAACACATTAAAACTCACATTAATTAGATGACTTTCTATATCAACGGCGAAATCATCTATTTTTCATTGTTACCCTTCTTTTTTCCCCAGTTGCGAGTTGTACCGAATAGGGGTTTTTGAATTTACTAGTTTGCAAATGGAACATTTAAACAATTTTAGGACCAATATAACTTAAATGGAGTCATGGGTCTATCAAAACTCACACAACCTGGCTATGCGTCTTACCTTCAAGTTCGATCATGGTAGGCTAGTATTCACCTTGATCATAATCCAAGGTATCATTATGCCTAGGTATGTTTCGAGCCACCTCACTAACTGTAAAAGCCTCCTAAATGTTGGAAGTATATTTTTTTTCTAGTGTGGTAACAATAGGTTATATAATAATGAGGATCCCCAAAATCCCAACATTGTGACGGGGGTTTCTCAGTTTGAATGAACTATTATTTACTAGAGACCTTAACTTATTTGGATTCATTTTGTGATTTAAATTTCTATTGATTCCTTTAAGGAATTTTAATGTGCTGATTCCTATGTAAATTTTTTCCATTTTCGGATTTCATATTTTTCATGTTCTCGAAGTTATTTTTGCATCATTTTACTAGCCCAACTCTTACTGCCTTCTCCCTTTTGTTTCATTTGTTGATAACAGATTCACACCTTTCTAATATCCTCATCCATGGTTGTAGGGTTATCAAAATCCAAACATTATTGCATGGATGTTGGTAGGCTCCTCATGAAATGTTGTACCTTGGCCTTCTCCTCTGAGATATAAGGTACATACCTCAACAGAGATGTGAAATTGTTCAAAAACTTTTCCATTTTATGTTTTATGAGTTAGAGATATGGAATTCCTTTTCCTTATAATCATAAAGTCACTTAGGTAAGTATTTTTCTTTATTTAAAGTGTTTCTGAAAATCTCCCCAAGTCACCCCTTGCTCATCAATTGCATGAAAAATATTAACCTCTTCCCACCATAATGTATCCTTCCCCTAAAGTTGGTATATGGTCAATCTCTCCTTCAGGTTATCATCATATTCGTAAATTTGGAAATATTCGTTAATTTTAATAAACCATGCCTCAATATCTTCTTCAACTCTTCCATCAAAAGTTGGGGGTTTCATTTTATTTAACTCCCCTTTTAACTCAGGCTTTTGTTTCATGTTTTTTGGATGATGTCACATAATATCAGGTTTTTCCTCATTTCCACCCTTACCCCTAGCTTCCATTCAAATTTTGCGATTTTGGAAAACATAAAGACTTTTAAATATTCATTATTTATGCCACATTAACCTCTCATAGTCCACTTACAGACTAGCCATATTATACCTTAACATTTGAACAGTTTCAAGCAGCATGATAGTAGGGTTTTGGTGGAATCCTTCCAATTGAACGAATGTTTCTAGAGTAAATCCTAAAATAAGTATGGAACTAGATTCAACATATGGTTGTATTGGCTGTGTACTTCCAAATCCTCTGTGCATCATGCTTCCCCTCTATGGTCACAACAAAAATGTATTTGCATCCATGGTTGTAGGGTTATAAAATTCCAAACGATCTTGAGTGGATCCCGGTAGGCTACTCATGAAATGTTGTACCTTGGAATTTTCCTCCTGGATATAAGGTACATACCTCGAGAGATATTTGAAATTGGTTACAAAATCGTCCATTTTATGTTTTCCCAGTCTGAGGTAGTGGAATTCTTTTTCCTTATAATCATAAAGTGACTTAATCAAGTACTTTTCTTTAAAGTGTTTATGAAAATCTCCCCAACCCTTCCCTTTCTCATCAATTTCATGAACAATCTTAACCTCTTCCCACCATAATGTAGCCTTCACTGTTGGTACATGGTCAATGTCTCCTTCAGGTTATCATCATATTAGTAATTTTGGAAATATTTGTTAATGTTAATAAACTATGCCTCAATAGCTTCTTGAACTTGTCCCTCAAAAGTTGGGTGTTTATTTTTATTGAAATCCCCTTTTAACTCATGATCTTGTTTCTTATTTTTGTGATGATGTGACACATTTCTCATTTCCACCCTTATCCTCTTCTAATCTCCGAGTGTGACTTCCTTCAAGTGCATTTTCACCTCTATGCCTCTAATTATTTCGAGAGCTGGCATACATTTTTTGTGATTGTGGATATCATAAAGACTTTAAAATATTCATTATTTATGTCACATTAACCTCTCATTGTCCACTAGCAAACTGTCCATTTTATACCTTAAATTTTGAAAGGTTTTTTGCAACATCGCATAGGGGTTTTAGTGGAATCCTTCTAATTGAACCCACATTTCTACAGTAACTCCTTTAATAAGTATGGAATCAGATTCAATAGATTTTTTGTACTTCCAACTCCTCTCTGCATCATGCTTCCCCTCTATGGTTACAACATATATGTATTGGTTATTCATATATGTATTTCTTAATCAACTACCCAAATAGGTCACATTATTGCAACCTCGGTAATGTGATATCACTTGTAACACCCTTAATCCTATTTATAAAAGTTAACCCTTAATTTCTCTCATTGAGATTCCTTAACAATATATTTGTATCCTTCTTGGCATATAGTATTAGTATTGTCGTTCGAGCTCCATGGTAAACTCCTTATATACATTTTCTATGTTCCGGTGTAATTTATATCATTGCACTTGGATGGTTATATGTTATCTTGTTGGGATTAAATTACACATACTTCCCTACTCATAAGAAGACTGTAGAGGCTGACTGGCACTTTTCCCACAACGGTTTGATTCTTGTGACGTGGTACATTTTGCATGATCCTTACCGTCCAGATCTAGGGTTTCTATCACATGGTCCATATTCAGATAAAGCTATTAAGGGTAACCGCTCCTAACGTAGATCCTCCAATGAAATTATCACTTTTTCCAACCGACGAAGTGGCTCTAAAATTTTGCACTCAGGGTTTCTTGCTTAGGTACAATGAATTTCCCCGACACATTAAAATTCGTAACTAGACCTTAGAATTTTTTAGCACATAAAACAAGTTTCATGGTTCTTATAGGGGTTTGATGTTATTTGCTCCAAATCTAAGGTACACGGTTCATTTCCAAGTTCTTGCTAGTTGGAACCCCTATATTGATATGCAAAACACACACCCCTTAACAGGTAACTCCAGTTACATGGTTCATTTCCAAGTTCTTGCTAGTTGGAATCACTATATTGAAATGCAAAACACACACGCCGTAATAGGTAACTCCGTCCTTTTGCTCTAATTACTTCCCGTTCATTCAAAGTGTTGGTGTAAATCTCTCTACATTTCTTGTTCTAATTTTATTTTCTTCCTAGATGTCCTCTCTATACATTTCAGTCCTTGTGGTATCATTTAGCATGTATTCCCCCTTGTGTGGTGCTAGGATTTGGATTCTTGGCACTTACATTCTTGCTTACGATTTGGCAACTATATAGGCTCAACCCCTTTTCTTGTTCTACCTACAGGTGAGAGGGTTCATTTATGGTTTGAAGCTCACTGCTACTCTATCTACGAAACTTGGTTTTCTTCTTGTACTAGGTTCTTCATAATTTTATAGTCTTTTCTCAGAAATTTGAGATGTTACTACTACAATACATATATTCTTCGTTTCATATATTTAGGGTTATTAACAAAATTCGAGTGTTAAACTTCCTCGAAAAGTTGTAATATATTTTGGGAGAAAATTATCTTTTCTTGATTTAATTTGCAAGGTTATACAGAGCATGAGAGTTACCCTCCTTGTTCTTTCTTCTGTTATATAATAGGTACTCTAGTCTTGAAATATTAGATAACATCTGTTAAAGACAGTACTTTGTAAATGCAAAACTGATTATTAATATTATGTTCTCACTGTTATGAAAGTTTGTTCGGTCTTTTAATTAACAAGGGAGGCTGCGATGGATCAAGTCCCTGCCGCTAAGTAAAAAGAAATAAATCTGAGCTAATACCCACTTCATTCATTCACTGTGTGCATTGATTCAGAAGGTGGTTCCATGATTCAAGTGAAGATGAAATACTAGCTAATGATTTTGAAGTATCATGCAGCAAGGGCATAAGAGTTGAAGTATAGCAAAAGAGAAGAAGAGTTAAAGACTAGGGCTAATATATTCCAAGAAGAAAGGGCATCAAAACTAGGGAGATTATGCTCAGTAGAGGCCTAGTTGTTGGAATTTTCAGAATTCCAAAATAATAAAACTGCCTTCCTTAACACAAAGAAATATTCAGAATTTGCATTCACAGTGACAGAGTTTTCACATAAAAAAAAATTATATACCATATAAAAAAAAACTGTTGTTACAATTCTTCCTCAAAAGAGGGATTACAATTGCTGGACTGTTACAAGACACAGTGCCAGATAAAACTGTTCTCTGTCTCACACAGAAAAATACTATGTCTTTTCTAAAAACATTCACTGCTATGAATACTCTGTTTTTCAAAAAAAACTCTCTGTCTTTTACAAACAATACACTGTTGTGCATAAAATTATGCTCTGTAATAATTAAATTACAACACTCTGTTTTTGTATTAAAACAAAAATATCTCAGCCCAGTTCCATTAAATGTCATTAATTGACACACCCAGAAAATTCACCTCTTGAATAATTCTTAATGGCTTCAATAACTTCTGTCAGCACCGCTCTAAAATGCATTGATGGCAAATTGCTTGCTGGCACTGTGATATTTCTTCCTTCTCGCACTGCTGTGCAATGAAACTTTTCTGGTCTTTTCCTTTTTTTTTATATATACACTGCTGTGTAATAAAAAAAATAAAACATACACTTCACGACTTTTTGCAATGTGCTGGGTTTATATATATATATATATATATATATATATATATATATATATATATATATATAATTATAACATAAAATATATATAACCCAAATTTTAACACAAATAACATTGCAACATTAAAACATTAACCACAAGTCATATTAACATAAAACTTATGAAATGTGACAAGTGGACCCCGTTGCGGTGATGTCAGCAACTATTCCGAGGGGGTATGCTCTTCCGCCGGCTCTGCCTGCCTGACCCCCGCGGAAATTGACTGCCACCTCCATTCCTACGTTGTTTGGTTATGCGGTAGTTGGAAATTAATTCCAACACTCCCCCTTAATTTCAACTGCTGGGTTTTCCTGCATACCCATGCATTTTCTGAAATTGTCAAAGCTTTTCTGCTGAAGTGGCTTTGTGAGGATATCTGCAAATTGATCCTTTGTTCTGCAATGCTGCAAAACAATCTCGCCATTGTTAACCAATTCCCGTATGAAGTGAAACTTGGTGTCAATGTGCTTTGTCCTTTTATGAAAAATAGAATTTTTAGACAATGCAATAGCTGAACTATTGTCACAAAATATCACTATCCCTTTTACCTGTTCTTGACATAAGCTTCTCAACATTTTTCTCATCCAAACTGCTTGACACGCTGCTGCTGTAGCTGCCACATATTCTGCTTCTGCTGTAGACAATGCTACAATGGGCTGTTTCTTAGAAGCCCATGAAATGGCTCCTGAACCCATGTGAAAAACATAACCGGAAGTGCTCTTCCGATCATCAATACTTCCAGCCCAATCACTGTCAGTATAACCAGCTAAATCTGAACATTCTGAAGTAGTATAAAAAATATCAAACCTTTTAGTACCTTTAACATACCTCAAAATTATTTTTGCTGCTTGCCAATGTGCATCTTTTGGCTTTTCCATGAACTTGGAAATCAAATTAACAGCATGCATTATGTCCGGCCTAGTTGCAGTCAAATACATGAGGCTGCCAACTACGCTCTTGTATAAAATAGGATCAAAATCCTTGCTATTTTCCTCTCTGCTGAGCTTTAATCCCATCACTATGGGAGTGATTGCTGCTTTGCATTCCTGCATGTTAAATATTTCCAGCACTTCATTAACATATTTTTCCTGTGAGATAAAAATCCCATTTTCATCTTGTTCTACTTCTATTCCCAAAAAGTATTTCAACAAACCCATATCAGTCATTTCAAATTCTTCTTTCATGATTGATTTAAAATTTTCAATAAGGAAATCATCATTACCTATAAAAATAACATCATCAACATACAAGACTACAATCAAAATTTTACCATCTTGTTCTTTGATGTAGAGGGTGGGTTCTCCCTCACACTTTTCAAAACCATTTTCCAGTAGATATGAATCTATTCTACTGTACCACGCTCTTGGCGCTTGCTTCAGCCCATAAAGAGCTCTCTTCAACTTACACACTTTGTGCTCTTTTCCTTTCTTCTCATAGCCGAGAGGTTGTTCAATGTAAACCTCTTCCATTAACACTCCATTTAGGAATGTTGACTTCACGTACATTTGGTAAATCTTCCACTTGTTTTGTGCTGCTATCGACAGCACTGCTCTCACGGTTTCCATTCTGGCAACCGGTGCGAAAGTTTCCTCATAATCTATCCCATGATTTTTCTTATAGCCTTTGACAACAAGCCTTGCCTTGTGTCTCTCTATTTTTCCTTTAGCATTTCTCTTGGTCTTGTAGACCCATTTAACACCAATGACATCTTTACCTCTTGGGAGTTCAACCAAATCCCAAGTTTTGTTCCTCTCTATGGCATTTATTTCCTCATCCATAGATTCTATCCATTTCCTATCCTTGATAGCTTCTTCGAAATGAACAGGATCATCAACATGACAATATAAAGAAAAAAAATAATTGATACCTTCATTAGCTATATCTTGTTCATAAATATCTTTCAAACTTCTGAATTTCTTACCTCTTTCAGTAGGTGTACAAATGCTTGAAGAAGTACTTGAATTTCCTCCTTGTGGTGTGCTTGGAGAAGCACTTTCATTTCTCCTCAAGGGTGTGCTTTGCTGCTCTTTCGTTGGTGTTGCTGTTTGGGGATGTATTTCAGCCAACTTATCATCATTCTCATCATGACATAAACAATGTTTAACATTTACTGTCTTCTCTATGCTTCCATCCCAAGCTTCCTTTTCAATGAACTGAACATCCCTGCTCACAATGAACTTCTTGATGGATGGGTTGTATAACCTGTATGCCTTGGATTCCTCATTGTATCCAATGAAAATACATTTCTCCCCCTTGATGTCCAACTTCTTTCTTAGCTGATCCGGAATGTGTGCATAAGCCACACATCCTAAAACCTTCATGTGTGTGACACTTTGTTTTGTGCCACTCCATGCCTCTTCCGGCACTTTGTTCATAACTGCTTTTGTAGGGCACCTATTTAAAATATACGCTGCACAATGTATAGCTTCATCCCAATAATCATTAGGCAAATTCTTTGCCTTTAACATACTTCTCGCCATGTCCATTATGGTTCGGTTCTTCCTTTCGGCTACTCCATTTTGCTGCGGAGTATATCTAGTTGTAAAATGATTTTGAATACTATTTTCTCTACAAAAACGTAGAAAATATTTAGAGATATACTCACCTCCTCTGTCAGTCCTTAAGACTTTGATATGTAGCCCACTCTGGTTCTCAACAAGTGCTTTGAAATTGCAAAATTTTTCAAACACTTCACTTTTGTTTTTCAAAAAGTAAACCCAAGTTTTTCTTGTAAAATCATCTATGAATGTTAACACATAGTGGCTGCTTGCAAGCGATGGAGTTTGCATCGGTCCACATACATCTGAGTGGACAATCTCTAAGGGTGCTTTTGCCCTTATGCTTTTCACGGAAGGAAAAATTTCTCTGTGTTGTTTCCCAAGAATACAACCTTCACAAAGGCTGTCCGGCTTCTTTATCAATGGTAAACACCACCATTCCTTTTATATTCAGTAATTAGATGTCAAAGTTCTTGAGATGTTAAATCTCAAATTACTTTTTCTTTAATTATGTCTTTAGTTCACTTTGAGTTTCTGTGCAACTCACTTTCCTCTTCCACCATTCTTCAAGTCTTGCTCTCATTGTAGCGAGGGAACATCCTGTTCTTTGTCATCTTCCCTTCGGCAATACATAGTTTGCTGGGTGGTTTATCCATGATGGTACAAACATCATTATCAAAGAAAACATTATACCCCTTATGGACAAGCTGTCCAACACTTAAGAGGTTACACTTCATTCCTGGAACATAATAAACATCTGCTATGGTTTTCTTTGCACCTAGTCTTGTTAAAACATTTACATCTCCTTTTCCCATAACAGAAACTTTGCTATCAGTTCCTAGTGTGACTTGTGACTGCACACTCTCATCTAACATGGAAAACATTGCTAAGTTTCCTGTCATATGGTTATTACAACCGGAGTCTAGAAACCATAAATCTTCACTTTTTTCTTCAGCCATATTACAAGCTAAAAACAAATTACTTTGGCTGCTATTTTCTTTAGTGAAATTTGCACTAGTTCTACTTGCCATATCTTGCTGCTTCTTTCTACATTCATTAGCATAATGACCATATTTTTTACAATTGTAACATTGGACATTGGATTTATCATACCTTTTTCCTTGATCATTCTGTTGTCCACTTTCTTTGTTCTGTGGCGTGGTAGCTTATTGTGCCCCTTCATAGCATGAATGTGAGAGAGGCCATTTCCTTCCACCTCTTGTTTGGCTTCTGCCTCTTCCTCTCTCCGAAAGACATACGGTCTTGAAGCATGTTCAAGAGATGAGTTTTCACTCCTACCCAATCTCTTTTCATGGGTCATCAGTGATGCATGAAGTTCATCCACTGAAAACTTTGTGAGATCTTTAGTCTCCTCTATGGTGGTGACAATCACATCAAATCTTGAGGGTAAACTTCTCAAGAGTTTTTCAACAATCCTCTTGTCTTCAAGAGTTTCTCCATGTGATCTAATTTGTGTAACCATTCCAATCACATGAGTGAAGAATGAGTCAATAGTGTCTGACTCTTTCATACAGAGAGTCTCAAAGTCTCTCCTCAGCAACTGAAGTTTTGTTGTCTTCACTTTCTCCATACTTCTTGATGGGCGTCTTGAAGTTTCCCATGTATGTTTGGATTTCTTGAAACATATATCCTCAGAAACTTTACCCACTCTCATGCTTGCTTGATATGAAAAGAGCCATCTTTCTATTTCTCTTTAGAATCTCTCTTTCTGCTTGAGTTAAAACATAAAACTCTGCTTCATTTGCTGGCTCTTCAAAGCCATCCTCAACTAATTCCCATAAGTCTTGGGAGACAAATAAAGCCCTCATAGTTATTGACCAGTAGTCATAATTTTTCCCATTAAATTGTGGGAGATGGATATTTCCCATACCCATACCAGTGTTGGAGCCAGCCATTCTGCACTCTTAAATATGATTTAAAAACACTTGAATGTGTGTTTAAATATTAACTAACTGTACTGCAACAGTAACACAAAACTATATAGAGAAATACCTTTGGATTCTTTTTGTCTGAGTCTTCACACTGCTGGAGAAGCTGCTGCAAAAAAGAACTCCTTTCCTTAAGCTTATTTGACCTTCAAATAGCCTGGACTAGCTCCGATACCATGTTGGAATTTTCAGAATTCCAAAATAATAAAACTGCCTTCCTTAACACAGAGAAATATTCAGAATTTTCATTCACAGTGACAGAGTTTTCACATAATTTTTTTTTATATACCATATAAAAAAAACTGCTGTTACAATTCTTCCTCAAAAGAGGGATTACAATTGTTGGACTGTTACAAGACACAGTGCTAGATAAAACTGTTCTCTGTCTCACACAGAAAAATACTCTGTCTTTTCTAAAACCATTCACTGCTGTGAATACTCTATTTTAAAAAAAAAACTCTCTGTCTTTTACAAACAATACACTGCTGTGCATAAAATTCTGCTCTGTAATAATTAAATTACAACACTCTGTTTTTGTATTAAAACAAAAATATCTCAGCCCAGTTCCATTAAATGTCATTAATTGACACACCCAGAAAATTCACCACTTGAATAATTCTTAATGGCTTCAATAACTTCTGTCAGCACCGCTCTAAAATGCATTGATGGAAAATTGCTTGCTGGCACTGTGATATTTCTTCCTTCCTGCACTATTGTGCAATGAAATTGTTCTGATGTCTTTTCCTTTTTTTTTATATATACACTGCTGTGTAATAAAAAAAATAAAACATACACTTCACGGCTTTTTACGATGTGCTGGGTTTATATATATATATATATATATATATATATATATATATATATATATATAACATTGTAACATAAAATATATATAACCCAAATTTTAACACAAATAACATTGCAACATTAAAACATTAACCGCAAGTCATATTAACATAAAACTTATGAAATGTGATAAGTGGACCCCGCTGCGGTGATGTCAGCAACTATTCCGAGGGGGTATGCTCTTCTGCCAGCTCTGCCTGCCTGACCCCCGTAGAAATTGACTACCGCCTCCATTGCTGCGCTGTTTGGTTATGCGGCAGTTGGAAATTAATTCCAACACTAGTTGGGCTTTGATATGTTTATGGTTGCATTTTAAGTTCCTTTGACACCTGCCTAGTCTTGAGGACATCTTTGTTTGTAATCAAAATTGGAATTGAAAAGTGAAGTTAATCAGAAGAATAATGAAAACTTGTTGTGTAGACTCATTCTCAATCCTTTACAATGCATACTATAAGCCAAAAAGTACAGAGTGTAGTTTTGGGAAAGTGTAGTCCACATTTATCTCTCATGTCTTGGGGAAATGGTGTTGGGTCCCAGATGACAAATTCAGGATCGTATAATCTGCTCACTGCTTGTTTTGTGGACCACTCAAATGCACTTGATGCTTCTCTAAAGGAAGCAGCTGTCCAATCCCAGCAACTACAAGTATTGGCTCAATTGCAGCAATCAAGGAGTCGAGGTGTGAATAAGGGAATGACTAGAATGCAACTATCGCCAACTAAATCTGATACATGTTCAATATCTTTTTATAAAACGTAAATCCTAGCAGCATGTACATATAAAATTTTACCAAAATACAGGCATCCATAGAGTCATAAAGGGGCATTTATATAGGTCCCTTGGAAAAACAAAAATACCAAAAAAAAATTATATAATGTAATACACAAAGCTTCACACTTTGGTTGCATAAATATGTCAATACCAAAAAAAGTGAAGATCTATCACGCGTCAAAATGAGTGTGCCACGTTTCTTACATTTTTCATGCATAACCAGCAACGAGCGCACTGTAATCTTAATAAATGTTTGCTGCTGGTTGCCCTGCGCCTTCACGTGCCTTCAAGCTCGACATGCCTATGTGCACAAAGACTTCAAAGCCATAGCCAACCTCTGTTTCAGGAGGAACATCAATGCTATGGCAAACGAAAAGAACTGTTTAAACAAGGCTGGGCTACAGGTTCCGGTGGGGTAACCTGTAACCTCCGAGCACGCCTGGAGTTACCAATAGTGAGCGCGCTGTAATCTTAATAAATGTTTGCTACTGGTTGCCCTGCGCCTTCGCCGTTCTTCCATAGCGTCAGTCTCGTTCCAACATTCTCCCTTGATTTTCGGTTCTTAGAGTCAAGCAAAATAGTTCGGGGGCTGAACTACATCACCGCCTTACACGGCTCCGGTTTTCTAGCACTACCCTGCTACAACAAAGGCACATGCTGCTAAACTAAAGCTAAGTGTGGAGATGCAGGTGATATGTTCAATCTCAGTAATAGGTTTCAATTACAGTAAATTAGATCATTTGAACTTTTAATTTAGTAAAGGTAGAAAGGAATTATACAAAATTAGAAATGCTCATATCAAATGCTCATATCTTATAACTAGACGCACCTTTCAGATGTCCCACTTTGGCCCTACTCCTAATTGAACATAGCTTGATATCTTTCGCTTTGGCCCTGCTCCAAATTGAACATAGCTTGATATCCACAAATTCTAGCCCCGCATCACCCAGCAGGGAAAGTGTGTCGTGTGTCCTGCTGAAAGAAGAGGACACAACATGTTAGTAATTATTTCAAGTTAGATAAAGAAATTTGTAAAACATAGAACTGGGAAATTGTAAACCAGAAGAGGCAAATAAGAATATTTTGATTTGATTTCTTGATCTTGTATTGATGTGCATATTTGTACAGAAATCTGCAAGAAAATGTGCTGAATTCGACCATGCTTTTACACTGGAATGCATTAGTTTTGGCTAAAGAGAGATAAAATTGGAAGATATGTTCACATTTTGGCAATAACACAGTCAGAGCTCGTTCCAAGATAGTCGATTAGCATTGAAATTGAGCCCTGACTTGCGTTTTGACATAAGGAGGTATTTAAGAATTAAAGGCTTATTTCTCAGTGCTGTAAAGTATGGATATGAGGGATGGAGATACAAATATTTCGTTGTTAGAAAGTGAACACGCAATTCTTGAGAATGTAGAAGAAGGTGAAGACGACAAATAGCTCGCCACAATATTTCAAACCACAATTTTTCTAGTCCCACGATTCAAAGACCCCCCTCCTTGCTGCAGAAGGACTACAAAAGATTGAAATCTAGCCGAGAAGATGAGCTGAGGCAATTCAGAACAAGCCTTCGTGGTTTGTGTTCATAATATTCACTCTGGTTGTCCCTGTCCCTAGTTCTATTCTTGTCACACACCTCCTGGCACAACATGACACCTCGGAATAACATGCACCAGATGGCACCTAAACAGCATGCAGAAGTTACTTTAGCTAGCCGAGCATTATAGCATTATTTTCCCAAGCCTTCAAATATTTTACCAACATTTAATGTTCATTGTAATCCATTGTTTCCTCGTACTTAACCTAGGTTCAGCTTCATACTTGTTTCGGTATGAGGCCAAATAAGATGAAAATTATTCTGATTGGTTAATAGAAAAAGCGCTCTATCGTTGATTCGTCTAAAAAATACGATGGAGACATGATAAAACACAAAGAATAAGTTATAAGTTACAAGCGATATTGATCTTCCTGCAAAATTAAAAGACCAGGTCGATTTCGATTCCTATAGTCCCTGCCATGCCGCAGGCGGCAGGGACTAATAATAAATTGTCTATTATGTTATTCAAGCTTTCTGAGTTATCGTGTAGAACTG